>JAAEAF010008054.1:0-54109 GCA_011037195.1 Triatoma infestans
GGTACCGCCTCTTCGGAGAAGAAAAGCTGGTGCCTACAGGCCTTAGCTAGAGGGGCCCTCTCGGGTCTATTAAGTCTATTAAGGCAGACAGGGCTCGAGAGGGTGCTCTAATTGACCACCTTGGGAGACCTCCCCAGACTCCACAGTTCGATGATGGACAGGACGGGGGTAGGGTCTCCAACTTAGCGGGTGCCACAATAGACCCACGGGGGTCGCGGTGGTGCAGCCTGAAGAGCCAATCCCCCGAAAGAATCTAATCTAATCTACTTTACCCCAGAATTTCCCACTTTTGTGGGTTACTGGTCCTCAGCCTACAGAAGTCTCTGTCCGCTCAGTTTCCATCCTGGAAGCTCGTTAGGACCAGGACATCCTGTATCGCCGAATACTCTCCTCTCCTTGGTTGGCCTCCCATTCTCCTTTGTACGAGGAGACTAATTTAAAACACTTTTAGGCTACCTGTCGTCATCCATCATTTGACAGGATCGTACTTTTTATGCTATGGGCACCTTCACTCACGTTCAATAACAATTTTTCTTGGGAAACAATCTACTTTAAGAATTTGTTAAAAAAATAGGTGGTCAAATTTGAAATAAAAAAGTTAGTTTCAAAATCTCTTATTCTAGCTTCTGCTTAAAAATAATAATTGAACACATATTTGAAATCCTTAAAAAACTTAATTAAACTATCATTTGGAATTTACTTTCCAAGTAAGTGGGTGATGCATGTTAAAATTTGTTCGTTTTTTGAATTATGCTGTTCACTGAAAACATAAACATTAACACCGTGCAACACTAATGAGAGACTAAGAAAACACTTCTTTATTGCCCTTACAGGATCTCAAAACAGTACTTTTTCGGCACAAATTCAATGTCGAAAATTTGACAAGATTGTAGTAATTTAGACGTTTTATTTTGAAAAGAAAAGAAGATTGGATCAATAGTTTTAATATCAGAATGACTAGAATAATGTATTACGTAAGGAATATATTATATTTGTATTAAATACTATATTTGTAATGATAGTCTAAAAAAAAACACATTACTGTCTTACAGTAGTGAAAAAAAAGAAATAACATAAGACACAAAATTTGGTAGCAACTTATTTTTTTTTTTTAATATTTATCAAAAAGTGTTTTTATTGCAAAACAGGATTTAAGTGTTTTTATTGATCAAATAAAAATAAAGCAGCGGTGGAAAATCAATATGTGGGGCTGGTAGGGTTTGTTTAATAATATAGTATTTCATAACCATACATATTGACAGCTAAAGGGGATTGATGAGCAAACATGAGGGTATAATATTAATTAATACCAATAATACAGGTCACTGAATATGTACATACAATACATATGTTTGGTACCTAATGTTAGTAGTATGTAATATAAACATTAATTAAAAGTGTATAATATCATTCATTTATAATATACTGAATGAAAATGATTTGGAGATAAAAATGACAGCTGATAATTTCTACGTTTTTCCCTACGTTTCATTTATAATTGTAGATAATTTTGGCGATTCTACACCTGGTAAGAGGAAGAATTACGACTTTGGCAAAATCATCGAAATGGAGTTTACAACGGAAATACATGTTTGGACATACGGAAAATCCTAGGAAACTCAAATTTGGTATTCTGTTTAAGTACGACTACCGCATCAACACAGACTTTTCATCAACCGGAAGTCAGCCACTTTACTGAGTGTTTTTTTTTCTTTCAGTTTTTTTCTTTAAACTTTACAAATTATCTGCATACATAAATACCTACCCGGGAAAAATGAATATTTTAGGAGGAGTCTATAGGGGAACAGGAACGTTAAGCATCCCTCTACAGTACCACTTCAGTACAGTATATGTTTCTACAGTTTGCTGCTAGGGCGTGGAAAACTAAGAAAAATGCTGCCTTGAATCTATCTAAACCGGAAAATTCGCTTCCGGAATCCAATTCGCTGACTCTCTCCTGGTCCAATGCTGTTTATTTACAATAGAGTTAAGGAAGCATAAAAAATAAGTTTAATTGTAGCTATATAATTATTGTTTACCACCTATAAGAGATATTTTCCGTGATAACCTGCTTCTTTTTTTTATGGTCATCGACCGGTTTCGGGCTTACGCCCATCATAAGGAATTTTTTTTGTCAAAACAGTGTTATAACATAGACGTGCACAGCAGCAAATTTAGTTGAGTGTATCAACTAAATTTGCTTTGTGCCAGTCTATGTTATCACACTATTTTGACAAAAACATCCTGACGATGGGCGAACACCCGAAACCGGTCGATGACCACAAAAAGAAGCCGGCTATCACGGAAAATATCTCTGTTGCTTTCCAGCTCTGCGGAAACAAACACAACGTTTACCAGCTATATTGGCTGTTTTGTTGCCACAATAAAATAGGGAATCATCGAATAGAAAATGTAATGGATGGGTAATAGATGGTATCAATAGAAGAAGGTGGATGATTCTCTGTGGAGGATGGATAAGCTGTGTTTGCCCAAGATAATGAAGACCTGGAGTACAAAATGATGAAATTGCAAATAGAATAATCTAGAATTGACTAATAGTGAGCATAAATTTCAGCAATACACAATTTAATACAAAGAGAGAATAGATTGTCTGGAAGTTGATAGAGAAAAGTTTACAAAAATGAAAGGTTCTAAAGTATCTGTGCTCGGGATTGTAAGAGAATGAAACATCAGAGGTGGAGATAATAATAAAGAATTTGGGAAAACATGCAAGGATATAGGGTTGATGGTGCACAGAGTGCCTTCAAATATCGTAGGAATCTCACTTTATGCTGCTGAAAACTGAACAGTCTCGTAAAAATTAAGAAAACTGGAAAAAAAATTTAGAAATACAAGAATTTTCACATTCTCTAACTCTGTAAGAGGATTTGTTGCGATTATGTCAAATTTCCGAAATTATAGTTTCATGTGAGTGGCACGCACATCGAACGAAAAATTACAGAAAGGCTTAAGCTTGTTTTCCCACTTTGGTTATTACCTCAGTATCATTTACGAAGCTTTCAGGCAATGGTTTCGTGTTGGTTTTTAACGGTTCTTCGGATCGGGAGGGATCAGAAGCGTTAAGCTTTCCTCCTAAAGCCCACTTCAGTATAGTGTATGGTTCTACCTTCTATATAATATTGATGTACGTTGGAAGAATTGATAGAATTCCAAGTTTGATAAAAAATCGCTTAACCGGAAGTGCGACTTTTCAGAATAGACGTATTACTTCGTCACAATGATTTTGTTTAAAGTTGGAATGCTAACTGAGCAAATATGAACCTAATGTTCTGGCGCTTTCTTCTGGAGTACCGTGTAGGCACATTCTGTTTCTACCTGCCGAGAGTACCAGTCAACATCTACCCCCACTACTTGTATCAGAATAAATGAATAAAAATTTCCAAGTTAATAAAAATTTAATTTTGTATTTGTAATTGGATTAGCTGCAGTGAGAGAAACTCGTGTGAGTGTTTCATACCAGATTTTTGTATGAAACTCGGCGGTTGCCTTAATTTTATTAGATGAAATCATAAAATACTTGTTGGAAATAAAGTTATCTTTTTATATTAAAGATTTTTATTAAAATTTATTACAAAAGTTTTTATTTTCACTCTGGATTATTTTCACGTCATTATTTTCCTTTTTATCCATTTAATGAATTCATATTAAACACTAAAACTAACGATATAATAAAAATTGCTGTTACAGTGAAAATGACACAATTTTCCAAAATTTTAAAAAATCTCATGTAAAACACTCACTTATTCCAATTTACATATTTACATAGTCAGTCTCTGGTTTATAGAACTCTAATTTGTTTAATTGTACTAATTTTCCATTTTGATGTTGTTGTCCCTTTTTTCATGTTGTTCGATTCCTTTTTTACTTTCTCTTACTCCTAGTAAGAGGAAGTATTGTAATCGTGTCAAATTTTCGATATCGAGTTTTCACCGGAATACCTTTTTGAGGTCCCTGATCCAAAAAAGTGGTTTGTCGCGATGTTCTGTGTGTGTTGTGTGGGTGTGTGTTGTGTGTGTGTGTGTGTATGTATGTGAACAGCATAGCTCAAAAACGAAAAATCGTAGAAAGTTCAAACTTGATATTACGTTTAGGTATCACCATGGGATCTGACGGTGCGTTATGTGTCAATATTCCTCAACCGGAAGTACCACTTTACTAGTTGTTTTTTTTACGTTTTTGCAATTTTCTCAAAAATGGCTCCGAAGATTTTCTTTAAACTTGCTATATCAACTACACATACAAAGAGCTACAACTTTTATTTGAAACATTTCTCCAGGAAAATTCATTTAAGGCACTTCTGGGGGAGGGGTGGGGTTAGGTTTTCATCTTAACTGCTGTTTCAGTATATTAGACAATTCTGTCATCTAAATAATGTTAATTAGAATTAAATATGTTGTTGAAATTCCGAGTTTGAAAAAAAATAGATAACCGGAAGTGCGTTTTTACTGAAATATAATTTTCAGTTTTCTGGTATTTTCTCGAAAATGGCTCCAACGATTTTCTTTAAACCAGCGTTGTTAACTATACATATAAAGAGCTACAACTTTTATTTGAAACTTTTCCCCTGATAAATTCATTTAAGGGGACTTTTGGGGGAGGGGGGTTATGTTTTTCTTTAAAATGCTATCACAGTTGATTATACAATTCTGTCATCCAAATTGAAATAACTAGAAATTAATATATGACCCAAATTCCGAGTTTCAAGGAAATTAGTAAACCGGACAGTTTTACTGGACAGTGTTTTCACTTTTCGACGAATTTCATTAAATTTGGTACACTAACTATAAAATTTGTCAATTATAATTTTGAGTACTGGAGTAAGAGAAAGTTGTGTGAGTGTTTCACACAGATTTTTTACTTTCCCTTACTCCTAGTAAGAGGAAGTATTGTAATCGTGTCAAATTTTCGATATCGAGTTTTCACCGGAAATATCCTTTTTGAGGTCCCCTGAGTCCATAAAGTGGTTTTTAGCAAATGGTCTGTGAGTGAGTGTGTGTGTGTGTGTGTGTATGTATGTGAACAGCCTAGCTCAAAAACAAAAAACCGTAGAAAATTGAAACTTGATATTCCGTTTAGGTATCACCATGGTATCTGACAGTATGTTACCTGTTAAAATTCCTCAACCAGAAATACCACTTTACAAGTTTTTTTTTTACTTTTTTGGGTTTTGCTCAAAAATGGCTCCAACGATTTTCTTCAAATTTACTATATCAACTACACATGCAACGAGCTACAACTTTTATTTGAAACATTTCTCTGGGAAAATTCATTTAATGGCACTTTTAGGGGAGGGGTTTCTCTAACAGCTTCCTCTAAATTGCTATCATAGTTGATTATACAATTTTATCATCCAAACAAAATTAATTAGAAATAAATAGATGACCAAAATTCCGAGTTTCAAGGAAATTAGTGAATCGGAAGGGCGCTTTTACTGAACTGTTTTTTCAATTTTCGACGTATTTCGTTAAATTTGGTACACAAACTATAACATTTGTCAATTATAATTTTGAGAACAGGAGTAAAAGAAAGTTGTGTGAGTGTTTCACACTAGATTTTTATTATTTATTAAACCCTATTAGTTGCAGTCAACAATTATTGGTTTTTAAATTTTAAGATGTCCATTTTTTTGCTCATGTTTGTGTATATAAAACAATCTTACATCTAGTATTTGTTTTCTGGCAAATTCTGTAAGTTGACAAGTATGAGAGGAGTGAAAAAATACTTTGCACCGGACGCCATTTACCCGGTGTAATAATACAGTAATAATATAATATAATTATTACTCCAGTTTTGAATTTTAGAAAACGGCGGCACTAAAATTTAACTTCAATACTAATGCTAAAAACTGAAGTTAATATAATTAATTACTAGTAAATTGACATATTATTCACTGTGGTGATTTACAAGAAAGACACTCATTGAATGCATTAAATGTTTACTGGATATCATGAATGGTAAAATTGAGGCAAAAATGAATGATTTTGTTTCAACAATTAATTCAGGCCGAAATAAAAAAAATGGTGTAACAAAAACGAGATAAAGCGTAGTACGATGACAAGGATGGGCATTAGTAGGTTTGTGGGTGTGGATGTCTGTATGCGTATTCAAGTAAGTAAGAGTAAACGAGAGAAGAAAGGTTGATGTGATGTGTTATTTCTGTTTACGAGTATGTGTGTGTGTTTACATGCGATTCTCCAGTCTCTCAAAAAAAAAAAAAAAAAAGTAAAAAGAGAAAAATACGAAGAAAATCGTACTGGATTAAGGGGCCCTACTGGAGCCTGAGATATGGTGATGGGTTTGTGCAAGACAGAGAAATAGCTAACTATAGCTGTGTATGGTGAAGCTGTCGCAAAACACACACACATATACTAGCATCATCAAGCCGCGGAGACATTACCTGTCCTTTATTTATTACACACACACACATACACATACATCGGTATATATACGCATGGATTAGTCTACTACCTTCTTTAAATTTATTTCCTACTGGTAGAGAATATTCAGACACGCCTATTCGCTATCAAATTCAACTGTTGTCAGCTACTCTTAACATACTCGTAAAATAGACTACTTAATTCGCATGTCTACCGATAAATCTGCTTATAAAGATAAAGAAATACGAAGGATTCTAAAGTTAAAATTTTCAGAAGTTTAAAAGAGATTTTAGAGAACCAAGAAAGGCGCCATGACAGCGGAAACGGTAAAGCCTCATGGCCGATAGAAGCAGCTTTCTTTTTTCTTTTTTTTTTTGAGGAAAGGATAACCATACCTCTCATCCAGAAAACCATCTTAAATGAATTTCCTTACAAAAGTGAAAGGCTCCGTAGTTACTGTTTACTTGTTGTTGTATAATGCACTACGAACAAACGAGAATGCACGAGGTCTATTGTGTCATCCTATTGATGCCAGGATGAGACCATTCGCAACAAAGCACCGCTTCCAGATTAAGATCTCTGAGAAATCTCAGGATCTGGAAAGATCTTAAAGATGGATATCTTCTTCCAACAAGTAAGTACTCAGCTTCCAAATCTTCTCTAGTAGCATGACAGCGTCGCAGTCCATTAGGAGGTTTATTGGAGTCTCCTGTATCTCCCCAGAGATTCTACAGTTGCTATCATGTTCTAAGCCCAACTTTTTCTGGTGCCCCTCGAGTCTAAATGCCTAGTGAGGAAACCAATCAGCATGTAAAGCCTACATTACTCATACTGATGGCACGTTCAATCTTGGGAGGGTTTTCCAGAGCTGTGCTTTTCTCCTCATTTCTGAGCTCATCCCAAATATACTGGTTGCTTATCCCACAGAATGTTCCAGATCCCTTTATGGGAAATACAGCACCAGATGTCGGCCATCTCATTTCCTTCACGCCTTGGCAACCAAAAAAAAAAAAAAAGGTAACTCTCTTATTTCTAGTTTGACGAGGCATTCCCATACCAATATATGGCACACCATATGAGCTCAGTACTTTAAAAGTGGCCTGGTTATTATATAGGATTACAACCTCCATATTCCGATATTTCCTGTCGAGATTCTTCCAATTGCATGAATTTCTGCCTGGAAGATGCTGGGAAACTTTCTCATAGGTTTTGAATGTATGATCCTTGGCCAAAATTGTCCGACCCCCAATCTCTCCAGGGGTCCTCAATCCATCCGTGTACCATAAAATGGAATATTCTTTAATATCAGACAGAGCGGATTCACTGCTCCAATTGTTTCTGGCATTTAGCTTAGAAGAAATTTTTTTTTGACAAAGTTGTACTTCTTATTCATTCCATCCATAGGGGAGAGTTCCAAAAAGGGAAGCTGGCAGATTGAGATAACCACTTCCTTAAGCAAATGCGTCCTTCCCTCCCAGTACTTTCTCTAGATATACTGAGGATAGCCTCTTCTAAAAATGTATAGTTAGTATAACAATTTTTATGAAAGCCTTAGGTGTTTTATAGGGAAAAGCTGAAAAGTGAAAAATCTGTTCATCAAAGTTGCACTTGCGGTCAACCGATTTTCTTCAAACTTGGAACTTCGGCAACGCATTTAATTGTAATTAATAGTGTATTGGTATTTGAATCGTATAATACATTTTGGAGGAAAGCATAATCCCGCTCCATCCCTATATCATCCGGAAATGAATTTTCCCAGAAATATATTTTCAAATAAAAGTTGTAGCTCTTTTTGGGTGCGGTTGTTCCAGATAGTTTATCCAGTTGGTTTAGTTAAATTTAAAGAAAATCGCTGGAGTCGTTTTCGAAATCACAAAAAAAATAAAAACAAAAATTCAGTAAAGTGATCCTGCCGGTTGACCGATTTTAACCAAAACCTTATTGTGGGTCCCACTGGTAGAACTTAAACGAAATATCAAGTTTGAACTTTTGCCGACTTTCTGTTTTTGAGTTATGCCGGCCACACATACACACAAAGGCTGACAAACTTCAAAACGTGCATTTTCGTAGAAATTCAAGCTCCAAAATTTATCACGATCGCAATACTTTTTTTTATCAGCAACAAGAGAAAATAAAAAATGGATGCAGGGTGACTTCACCATGCAATGTTATGCCCATTTCGGAAGAATCTACACTTAATAATAATAGAATAATGGATGTCTACAGAGAGGGGCAATAAAACCTCTACTGAGCGGCTCCTTTAAGTGTTGTTGCCTGGACAAATAATGTAGTCGTTTCTAAAGTATACAATTTATTTAGTGTTAGTGAGTGTGATGGTGATCCTAGGTTTTGCCTGTGGATATGCTAACCCAAATAGTTGCACAAATTAGCCTTCATGCAGCCTTATGTGTATTATGTGAAAGTTGAAGTTCTAGTGAAACCAATAGCAGCAAATTTACCACAGAAAAACTGGACACAGTGTTTTCATTAGCAACCGCATCAAGGTGCTACCAATCGTACCAATCAACCACGCATTACATTCTCTGTCAAGCCCGCCTGCAATGTATTGGCGAATGGGCTTCAGCCACGTCAGCCAATCTCTCATCTAGAAACTGTCTTTAGTGGTAAGAGAAAGTGAATATAATCTGACGGATTTACAGTCAGTCACAAATTCTACCATAAAAAGCATAGTATCCAACTTTACTTTAAAGAGTAAATATGCCAGCTACATCAGCCTTAACCCTAAAGTATTCACCTCGCTTTGACACGCTACTAGCTCACCACTGTTAGAACAAGCAAGGGTTTTAACTGATCACATCACTCTTCAAGCGACTCGCTACATCAACGCTACACATTATTCTACATTCACGCTACCAACCAACCATCGTCATCACATTCTTCGTTGGTCACACTATCTACTCGCTCTATACTCTCTTCTCTCCTTACTCAATCAAATTGTTAATGTATAAATTGTGGGAGTTTTATACCATTTCGTGTGTTCATTCAATTGACCTTTACAAAGATGTCGGTATAAATGTCGTTTGGTTAATCTGAGGCACGAGCAGGGAGGGGCCCAAGATTCCTAAAAAAGTGGCTATTGAACTTCCTCCTATGAGAAGTATTTATTCCGCATTTCCAGATAATATATTTTTTGGAGTTCTCGCAATAACTACAGAAAGTGGCATTTTAGAGAGAAGCCTAATGTTACGACGAATTCTAGCAGAACTTTCTCAAAGTCTTAAGTTGTTGTTTTTTTGGAACTTTATATTTGGAGAGAAGAATCCACAGAGAAAGTCTATCACCTGTACTTATCCTCGGATACTTTACATAGTCCTGGAAAAAAAGTAGACATATCCTATGGTAAAAACTTGAATATATCACTTGCTAAGATATTCTGATCTGGTACCATCGATTAAATGATTTTTTGTTTTAGTTTTTTCCAAATTTCTGGAAATTTTCCAGATTTCCATAGATTTTCCTTGAAACTTCGCATCCTAACTGCCCGACAAGAAAGAAGCTTCAAGTTAAAGTTTGTTTTAAAATATTTTTCCAGTATAATTAATTTCTGAAGAACTCTGAGGCGATTATTTTAATAAACTATTTCCCCAAAAATTTTCTTATTCACAAAACTAACTTTAGAAAAGTCAAGAAGTTTTCCCAATGTTCAATACCAACCACCATTTTGTGAACTAAATACGTGTGTATATTATACACCATTACTATAACCATTATAATTATATTCTATAGAAATAAAACAATAATGGTATGTGGAGAGGGTGTAACAGGGAGAGCAGCTCATTGTGTCAGATAAACTAATATACTATATTTGCTTTGGTCCTACATTCTGTTACGTAAGGGAAGTTAAGGAAAGGGTAATGGAATTTCCTTCTCTTTGGGTCAGATACTCCCGTGTCTTTAGAATTGTGCTTCTGCTTCCAATGAAAACAATATTGCCCCAAAATATATATATATATTCCATAGTCATTCTACCGTTTCAATTATAAGACAATTCCATATAACTAAACCTAAATATCATTAACTTCTCATAACAGGCTTTCACTTTGTTCATATAATGTATTTAGCAAGTCTAGATGGTGAGACTGTGCTACAGACAAAAATAAGTTAAAGGCCTTGACTTTGAATCCAAAACTTTGCTTTGAACAGTATTTTAAATCATTTTTCATTGTCAAAATATGAAGTAGAGCTATAAAAAGTTATAAAAATAAAGCTATGGTGGAAACAAACCAAACTTCAAGCTTGTGTAAGGATGTTGTGAGGAGATGTTGGTTGTTGATGATGAAAGATAAACACCTTAAGATTTGGTTTAAGATATATAATTGATATATATATATGTATATGACTGTATACCAAAGACTTTACACTTTAGAGTTTAGAACCTAACTGAACTGACAGACTGACGTGGCTAAACGATATGTACGGAGTGTGAATTAACAGAATGATGTCTGACGTGTAAGACTGAATTGAACAGAATGATTCTCTGACTGTCTCTCTCGTATATATATACACTCGCCGAGCCTCTCCTCTCTGTGCGAGAGGGGCTGTTTCTCTCCGCTAGAGTGGGTGAGTGGTGGGGGTTCAGTGGTTCACTAAGACTACTGCACTTGTTATCACCACCGCAGAACTGCGTCACTGATATTGGCTTTGTAATGGAATAAACAACAAGTCTTGTAGATGAAACCTGTCCAGAACAAGCTGATGACACTAAACGTTCAGCTACTTTGGATTGTTATTGATAAGCCTATAATCGGAATATACTACAAAGTTTTCTGTTGTGAAAACATTTCAAGAAAATCGTGAAAAACATTTAGTCACAATAATTTAACTGAAGTCCGCGATTCCTTTTATTGGATTTTGCTCGAGAAACTTATTGGCAGATGCGATGAGGGAATGTAAACGAAATGCCAAGTATCAGTTTTTCTGCAATTTTTCGTTTTTGAGATATTTTGTTTACATACACATATATGTCGATCAATCGCTAAAAAACATTTCGACACGATCATAATACTTCCTCAAATACCGATAAGGGAAGGTAAAATAGTAAAGCAGGTGTTTCAAACTACCCAAGGAAAATTTGGAAACAAAACTTTCAGAGATTTAGAAGCTCAAACTTCTGTATAAAAATTTTCTCGGTATTATTATTATTATTATTATTATGTTTAATTGTATTATACATAAAATGCTACTCTAATTTAATATAATGTTGATAAAAGTTAATTTGTAATAATCTAACCTTATTATCATCTTACATGTTTAGTGAAGAGTTTAATATTAAATTTGAGTTTCTAGTTATTATTATGATAAAACCACACACATTCATAACCCTTTATGAAATTAAATAACATAGATTATATTTGTATGTTTTCTGGTGAAGTGTAGTTAAAATGGTTGTTGTATGCTTATATGAAAATGTTTGTTACTAATTCCACCATAATCCTAAAGTATCTCATACCATTCCCCCACCAAGCCCTTTTTCACACGAAGTAACCAACCGGCTCCCAGTCTTTTTCCTTGAAGTAAATTAACTTTATACATTCAACAAGTAAAACCAGGTACAAGAAGTTTCTAATTCAACAAGTTATTTTCACCAGGTTTTCTTAACCACAAGTTATTTTCATTTTACTTCTTCATACCTATGTTTTAAAAAAGTTGACGATGTTTGAGTTGAGGCAGAAAAAGTGGTTAAAAACTAGGAGATGTTTTTTACACTGTTTATAAAAGTTGTAGACAACCTAGAGTCTAGTCTTTCTAAGCTCTGTCTATGTGCATTATATATCTCATACACACAGACACCAAGCTCAGAATGTGTTTTATACATAATGTAAAAGAAAAGAAGTAACTAGAGAGGTGGTTTTTAACAACTGGGTAGAAAAAATATTAAAAAATATAGAAGAACACAGACACGGTATGAAGAAGATATGACTGTGAAAACCGCAGAGCAATGTGAAAGAGAGAAGAATTGTGAGCAAGGGGAGTAAGGGGAATAAGCGAAAAGAATGGAATGGAAGATGAAAAGGAACATTCGCAGTAAGAGCAATAAGTTGGCCGTAGCTGTGTGTGTGTGTGAGTGAAAACTAATTGAAACAACAGAGAAAGAAAATTGAATCCTTTTCAAACAATAAAAAAGATAACAGCCAACATTTAATGAATAAGGAAACAATTACCTGGACTTCAGTAAGGCTTATAAATAGTTTATATATTTGTCAGATAAAATATTGTATATTGTCTTTCATAAAAATATTATTTCTTTTTTGTCTTTGTTATTATACTCTTCATAATAATATAAACAAACCTTTATTCCAAAAAGCAATCCAGAAAAATACCAATTATCTACCCATATTGATCCATAATCATCAGTTTTTGAAAGAAAACATCTATATTTTTTGAAATAATGTTTTCCAGAAGTTCATGTATGTAGGTAAAAGTAAAACGGAGATCGAAGAAACGTCTAAAAAATTAAAAAAATAGTAAACCCATACTTTCGAAAATTAGATTTTCTTCAACTCCAAATTTGGACAATTCTCTTCTAATTCTTTTTAACTTTATATAGTTACAAGAATATCGTATAATATAATACAGTGAAATGGTTAAAAAAGAGCTATCACTACTCCCCCAGAATACTGATAAAAAATAAAGGTTCCCAGAAAAATGGTCACACATAAAAGTGATAAAGATCTAAATGTATAAGAGATATGCAAATATGGAACCTTTATCGAAAAAAACCTTACGTCAGATCCCCTAGAAGCATTTAAACGAACTTTCAAGTTTGAACTTACCGCAATTTTCCGTTGGATTATGAATACATAATATAAACCAAAACTACATACCACTTTCTTGGATTGAGGGGACCTTATAACATGTACTTCATTTGTAAATTATATACAGATCTTGAGAGATATTAATTATATAAATGATAGATTATTATCAACAATAATTGATCTAGTTGTTGTGGTGGTTGGTTCCGCAGAGCTGGAAAGTATCAGAGACATTTTCCGTGGTAGCCTGCTTCATTTGGTGGTCATCGACCGATTTCGGGCGTTCGCCCATCTTCAGGATGCGTTTTTCAGACAGTGTGACAACACAGACTTGCACAGAGCAAAGTTAGTTTACACACTGACTGATGTTGTTTTAACTGTATTTAAAACTAAACTCTTAAACTAGGTCAAGGAGTATGGTCGGCTGGGTGGGAAAACACGTGTTTGGGTTATTAAAGGGCACATTTTTCTTACAATGGAAACAACACGTGTGGGTCTAATTCTTAAACTGTGTTGTTGGAGGGAGATTTACTTTATAATTAACTAATCAAAATAAAATATAAAATAACTTTATATTAAATTAAATAACGATTTAAACTAACCATTTAAAATTAAGCGATTTTTATAATTACATTTTTTATAATTATGCATTCCAGTCATTATTTCACTTTTCATACAACATCCACATCCTCGCAAGCATGTACTCGTATACCTAAATATGTTTTTTTATATAATTAAGTTTTTCATTATGCATTCCACTCAACATATCACCTTTACACACAACATTCACACTTCATACATCATTCAAATACGCACTCTTTTTTTTTTCTTATTTTAAATATATATATATAACTAGTAGATTTAAAACTAAACCTAAAACTTGATTGAATTGTTCTAGCCTTTCAATTGGATTTAATTAAGTTTGAATGGTGCAAACTGTTGAACGTGTATGACTACAGATTGCCAAAGATTGGTTTTAAAAAGTTATTGTTATTTGAAAAATCTTAAAAAATCAAATTCAATCTAACTGGGAATCACCATATTAAACAGTATTGGCTATGACTGGTTATGTGCCACTTCAAGATATAACTGTGATAAATGAATTCAAATCTAAAATCTTAACTTGAATATGAATCTTATTCATAACAATTAGGCTTAAGATAGAGCAGCTGTACCCTTATATAACTCCGAATATAAAAACCTAATCCTGATTAGACAATTTAATATATATATATATATATATATATACGAGCATTCCTAACATTTGATTATTTCTTTTGAATTTATCCGCATGGTAGGTCAGCTACTCGCTTATGTAGAGAATGGGAAACACCTATACTATCAAATTTGAGGAATGCTGTATATTTTGTTCAAATGATAAAGATTCTTTGTTTCATATATTCTTTTTTGGTCCGATTTATGAAAACAATAGGAATATTAAACTTTAATTTTAACAGTTCTAGAACATTGTTTAAGTTTTGAAAATACTACCCATTAGTTATTACTATTTTATGATATTGTTTTATCCCCGGTGCATCGAATACGATGGTCATTAGCGCCTCCAGTCTAATGACCAGTCTTTCTCGTTCTATGGCCACTCGAGCGGGAATGCTAACCTGTGTGGCTCACATGCTAACCTGTTTGACTCCACACACAACAACTTGCTCAGCAAGGCAGGCCTACCCTGCCCATATGGCCCTACGCCCATAGGTGTTCGACGATCTACCCAATCATCCGCTCTTACATTATCAATCTAGTCGACAAGGGAGAGTATGGGTTTATTGTTTGTGCCATCCCTTATTTTATTAACAACAGGGGTGGATTCTAACTTAACCAAAGCTTACAGTTTAATTATAAAACTCAGTATATAATAAATTTAAATTGATATTGTTAATTAATAATAATAATTATTATTAAATTACTAAATATTAATTAATTAATAAAATAATTAATAAATTAATACAATAATAATATCGCAAATAAGGTTATTCACTGTACATATTCGATATGCAGTACTTTAAACTAATGTTCCCGCACATCCTGAAATGATCGAAACTAATTTTAACTTAAAGCTACCATGCTGACCTGCCATGAAAATTGTTGAAATACTTTTATAAATTTCATTCAACCCCTGATAAATGAAAACCTACTCTAACCATTCATGCTAACATCCTCGCTAATAAATACTTTCAGACTACTAAAAACCAATTCACGCTAATAAATACTTTCTCGCCAATAAATACATTCAAACTAATAAAAACATTCATGCTAATAAATACATTCATGCTAGTTATTCATTCATACTATATTTTATGTTATTAATATTCTTAAAATTTGATCTTTATTGTTAACTTACATAATAAGTTATTAAGTAAGATATTAAATAATAACTTATTAAGTAATAAGTTAATAAATGAAGTAGGGAAAATAAATAAAACAAAAAAAAGTATAGTATCGTATATGCTGAAAGGATTGGTGTAGTGATAGTTTCAGAGGTTTTTACTCGTAATTAATAACTAAATGTTATGACTACCTCACTATAATTAATATACCTACGTACGTACACTTATTATTCTAAGGACTTGAGTAAATTAAGAGACGGGGAGAGAAAACTAAATGAGAAATAGACTGAGAGATAGGCAAGTGTTTGGTGTGGAGACTGGATGTTTGTTTGTTGGCTGCTTAGCACGGAAGGTGTCTTCGCTTTTGAAGATGGTGATGAACGGAGCGACCAGTGTCCTTCAATATCGACACCTGTGGACGATACTGCATCTCCTGCCTTAGTTTATAGATACGACCTTAGCGTTCCATGCGGATAGCAGGGAACTAATCTGACATGTGATATGCTATCACATTGGGTAAGACATTTTTTTCAATGTTTTAGAGTTGTTAAAGGTGATTACAATTAAATTTTCAAAGATTGTTAAAATTCTCTTTTTTTATTGTTACTATTATTATTTATTATTTTGGAAACTCCATTTGGATACAAGATACATATATATAACAAAAATAAATAAATAAATGATATACTCGTATAAAGAGATGTTTTATGGCAATAGCCCTCTGGCTATTTCTTAGAAAATGAGTTTCTTAAAGAAAAAGAATTTTTTATTTACTTTACGTTTCGGGTTGAGATTGAAATGAATCAACGTTCTCAACATTCACATCACTCTTTTGCCCTAAAAAGCTTGATACCAATGATATCCAAAACGTAGAACAAATAAAGAATTCTTTTTTTTTTAAAAAAAAAACTCCTCTGGTTATTGACATATTAGTATCTCTTTATAATTTTAAGTCCTGACAATTTGGCAATCATTTAAATAGCATAACTGAATTATCGGAAAATTTGGACATGATTGCAATAAGTGAAAGTAATTTGTTTCTATAAAATAAAACAATAAGTTTAAGTTGACTTAAATCTCCACATTACGCCCTTTTTTTAAAAACAATAGTACACTTAACCTAATTTTTTAAGTTAATTTTAGCTAATTTATCTATGAAACTCCATGATTCCTTTTTTAATTTTTGACAATCACTTCAGAATTGTTGGTATTATCATTGATTTCTTATTCTTAGTGAGCTGCTTTTGAAAAGTATCTAACTCTCGAATTATTCATCGAACTTATTGTAATGACATGGCAAAGTCATTGACATTGGCAAAGTCATAGCAATGTCAAACCCAACAAAGAAAGAATAATTTACAACTAGTGGAAGAATAATTTACAACTAGTGGCCTAGCCAGCTGACTGACTTCAAAACAAGGCCGCAGCCAAACAAACAAACCAAGGGTAAATACCCTTACATCAAAAGCAAGCGCCGATAAGGCTGGCCACTGACCTAAATCGGTGGTCACCAAACTACGAAGGTCGCACAAGGTCGCACACTAGGACAGATGTCTTGGTGTGAGTGTGGCCAACACCAATATATAAACTCGCCCCATTGGAAGAGGGGAGGATTATATCATATACGATTATACGAGCACGTCTTCATATACGAGCAGCAGTTTACGCGTCCATATACAGTTTTATTTAAACTTATTATCTTTTAGTTGTGCATCTTAGTTCGTTTATTTTATCATTCTAATTTATTAGTTATTTATCTTCTATTTAATTCTAAGTATTTTGTTGTTATTAGTTACCATTTATTACGTTAAAATCATTGTTCAAATACAGTTTATTTTTATAAAATCCGTATTAATAATTCGAGCACTAACTTCCGCCCTCTTCAAGACATCTACTACATTAAACGATTCCATTACATTATCACATACTCGTCTTTTAAACTTTTGCCCCTTGCCATCTGAGCGATATAAACAGAATTGGAACTCATCTGTACTGAAAGAATTGCCCAGTGATAAGTGCCTAATAGAGATATGGTTTGCAGAAAGGCACACTTTTACTCATGTCTGTCAATTAATGGAGAACCTAAAGCAAAATTAAATTTGATTTCCAAAGGTATATTTGAATTTCTGATCATCTTTCAATATACAACGTATCAAGTTAATCCATAATTTGGAAGCGTTTAAATGCGTTATTGCTGGTAGCACTTAGAAAAATGTTCGTTGAACAAATAGGGATTAACACAACGTAAAGATGTGAACGATCTGAACTCTACAGAACACAAATGGGACATTAAAGACATGAGGCTGCACGAAAAACTAAAGCTTTGAATACCTCTTCTTAAAGATTGTTGTTCTGAAAAGTGAAGTCAAACCTTATTTACTGGAACCCAAGACGCTGAGGATAAGAGAAAGTGTAATTAAGCTATTAGAAGCAAAAACAAGTAAAATTATTAAATACATTTAATTTACATTGATATCTTCACATTGGTAGGGTTTTTTTTAATTAAGAAGGAATAGCATTAAGTTACAAAAAAATAAAAAAATTCTAGGTTTATTTTGTTTTGGGTTCCCAGGAAATAATCGGCGAGCTGGGCAATAATCCTAAGGTCAATAACCTTCCTACATATATACAACCAATAAGTGTACGTCTAACAGAAAACATTTCGTTGAAATGAACTCTCTACACGAACTTGGTGAATTTGCTCTGACCATGGATGAAAATCCGAAACCGGTCAGGAACAAAACCAATATGCATGCTCTGACGGATAAAATACCTGGATTTTATCCAGCATTGCGGACCCCGCCACATTTTCAACAATATCCTAAGACTTTGTCTTTATTTTTTTGCTAAGTACAAATGTGGCCAAATGCAGGAAAACGTTAGGCAAAAGGAAAAGTAAAGAGAAAGTGGAAATGTCCAATTTGAGAGGAAAAAATGTAAAAATATATTTTAAATTTATCAATTCAGATTTTATTTAATTTCAAGTTTTTTTAAAGATATTTTACAATTAAATAAATTGAATAATATCAATCAATGTAATGGAATCAAGTTTAATCAAAATTTTGTATTCAACGAATAGTCACGCATTCAAGTGCAGTGAATTGTAAAATGGATTTTGTCAATGTATGGTATATTTATAAAGTATATCGTTATTTCATCAAAATTCCCAATAATAAAGCAATTAATTTTATATTTTAATTATCTAACTGTATTTTTAATTAATTATTTATTTCCCAGAATTTCAACTGTCTTTCCACTAAATCAAGGAAATCAATGTAGCCAATAATATTCGTTTTCCGATTTAACTTAACGCGGAGTCGACCCGATATGCAGATATCCTGACTTTCAGGAAGAGCAGCAAATTGGCATATATCCTGGATCCCACAATTAGATATGAGTCTAACGATCCTGATCAGGCGGAGAAAATCGATATGGAGAAGCACCGTATCTATGAGAAGTGCATCGCCTACTACCAGGAGAAGTACAGAGAGCACTTCAGTGATGAGAATTCCTGGTTCGGGGACTCTGGTTTCGTCCGAGAGGAACCATACCGAACAGAACGGCAAAGTTTTTTGACACGGTCGGTATCGACCAGAGCAAACTGACGTCGCTTAGTGAGCTCATTCTTATAGACTCACTACCGATTATAAAAAAAAACCATATTTACTAACAGTGACAAATAATCTTTTATTAGGCTTAAGTTGAGTTAAGTGTTTTGTTCTTTTTTATTCTCATAATGTGTGTGTGTTTTTTATTTATTTTACTTTATTTTTATATGACTTTTCCTTGTTGATTGATTGGTACGCTGTGTTCTCTGCAACTCAACCTAGTTGAGCAGCCCTACTTAGTTTTTAAAAATAAAGTGTATCTCCCTAAACCTTTTATCAAGCCTGCCTAACATTCAAGATAATAAATTCCTAGTGGTTATTTAGTGAATGTAATGAAGTCAAAATTGAAATATAGGTTCCTCTTTCAAAATATTCAATTGTACCACCCATTGATTGTCTCTATATATTGTCAACCAATTACCATTTTCTAGGCTATTTCAAGCCTCTTAAACATATTTCGCAAATCCATAACGTTTTGCCTTAGAAACTTTTTCTGTTTCTTCCATTCACTTTTGCTACCATTGTTTCTTCCAAGAACTCTAAATTGAATACCAGAGAAACATGACCAGATCATCTTTAATTAGCTCTTTCATAAATTTCTTTAAAGCTTTCTTTATCCCACCGAAGATTTTTATCTCTGTGTTATTGATCATTTTTTTTCTCTTTGTTCTTAATTCTTGATTTTCTTAATTTATGAACCTGATTAAAATCTTCAAAATATATATTACTTTGTTAATTATATGTGGAGCTTAACTGTAATCTTGGATAAGTCTAAAGTCATTGTGTTCCGCAATGGCGGTAAATTGGCTGCTAATGAAAAGTGGAAGTTGTGATAAGAGTTTAGAGGTGGTAAATTGTTATAAATATTTGGCCATGAACTCCTCTGTCAGGACTAACATTTTATTGGAAAGTTAAATAAAGCTACGTCGATGGGACGAAGAGACAGAGGAGGAGATGATGGGGAGAGGACTGAGAGATGGAGATTGGAAGGATAAAATGCTGGGGAGAGAACGGCTGACTTGAGGCGAATTCAATGAAGGGCAACGCCGTAAAAGTAAAGTAAGTAAATAAAGCTAAATTTGCTCTAAACATTACCTATCGCAGATTATATAACACAGATACCTCTCTCCAAAAAGAGAGGAGCTGATTATGGAAATGAGTTACCTCTCTCCAAAAAGTTAGATGTGTTCCGTTCTGGAGTTTGGGCGATTATGTGTTACGCGGCTCAGGTCCGGGGGATATCAGAATTTTGAGGAGGTGGAAAAACTGAATTTATTCCGCCGTATGGTTCTCCTAATTATATCATATATTTGGAAGCCAATGTTTACCCTATATTTTTTTATACACTAAGTCTTCACCTTAAATATAAAAAAAAAAGATTCTGTTATTGCCAGATCATAGATGGCCAAAAATACCTAGCTGAAGAAATAATTAAACACTGGTTTAGGATTGCAGCTTGATTATGTAACTTTAGATGTTAACATTGTAATGACAAATTTAAAATTGAAATTTAGAGAGGAAATGTTAGGCAAGTTGCAATTGTCAACCTACCATTCTTTGTATAAAGAGTTAAATATAGATTTAGGTGATAATCATTACTTGCATGATAGTAATAATCTGAAATTTATGAAAACTGTTTTCAAGTTGCGTGGCCAGTTAATTTATCTAAATTATAATTTTGCACTTAATGAAGATCGATGCGCTTTATGCAATATGATATGTGATAGAGAATATTTGCCATTATCTAGAAGTCTGCCCGGTTCTATCAGAGTTTCGAATTAGATAACTTGGTAAGAAGAATTTAATGCGAAGGGAGGTGATTGATGCATTTGTAATGACATAGGTCATAGCTGGCTCCAGCCAGCCGCTATCATCACAAGGGATGGCAGGAAGAAAGGATAATTTATAACTAGTGGCCCAGCCGGCCGCTGTCTTCAAGACAAGGGCCGCGGCCAAACAAAAACCCTTTTCAATACAAGGGTCAATACATTACATCAAAGACAAGCACCGATAAAGCTGGCCACTGACCTAAATCACTGGTCACCGAACTGGCCAAGGTCGCACGCTACGAGAGATGTCTTAGTATGAGTACTTACTTACACACTTGACAGTGTGTGAGTAAGACTAATATAAACTTCGTCCCACTGGAGGAGGGGATCATTATATCAGTAGCGACAGTATCATCAGTATCACGAAGTATATCATTATATCACTATAGCTTCAGTCTATCAGTATATATCATTACGTTACGAGAGCGCGTCCCTATACAAGGTTAAACTTATAATTATTTTCATAGTTGTGCATATTAGTTTATTTATTTTAATCATTTTAAATTATTTGTTGTTTATCTCCTATTTATTTCTAATTATTTCATGTTAATAGTTACCATTTCTCACATTTAAATTATTGTAAAAATATGGTCTATTTTTATAAATTCAGTGTTAGTAATTCGAGCAATAACTCTCTGAAATCTCTAAACTAACTTCCGCCTAATTACCCCTCTTCAAGACATCTAACTTCATACCTCAGGAATAACGACAATTGATTCCACTACACATTGAATAGTGAAAATGAAAAAATTTTTTCCTGTATGACCTTTCAGCGTATAAAATATAGATTATACCTTATCCAGGAGTTTAATTATTGAACTCGATAAATACCATATTTTTTTGCTATGTATTGTAAAATTATTCTAGTTCTTGTTTGATGGATTAATTTATATGCAACGAGAAAAAAATAATTATTATATAAAAAACGAAAAATATTAGTGATTATAATGATATCAATGCGTTTGAGTTGGTTTGTATGTAATATCAATTTTAATTTTAAGAAAGCAACTCTAGGCAACGGTATTTTGATACCAGCGTAAATATACTTTACAGGTTATTTTCATTTCTTTTTCTGTATTTGTTTTATGTAAATAAAGCATTCTATACTATTCTATTCTTTGTTAATTATAATTAAAATTTTCCACTAAAATTTATCTGTAACCTAAAGCCACTTTAGTATAAGTACAAATAAATATTATTCAATTGATCTACTTTTAACATTACAATCAGTTTCTCTTGAGTGATAATATTTTTGAAAACATATTTATTTCTTTAATAAATTTCATTATAGAACAAACTGCAATAAAATGTACGGTGTCTTCTATCTGTTCCTTATTACATAATTAACATATATACATTTTATCAGTTAACTAGGGTTTATAATAATTCAAGTCCATTAAAACAAAAACAAAAAATCCAATATAGTCCCTGCTGTTTATTATTGTTTATGTATGGATTGGTTTGTGGACACAATTCTTTGTACAGCTTATGATATTGTGGTTATTTTGCTTTTAAAATGTACTCTTTGTTTGAATTTTTCATTGATTGTATTTATTAAATTTTCTATTTGCTTTTCCCATCTGCCAATAACAGAAATGAAAATACTGTCTAGATTATAATTAATATTTATTTGCTAAGTTCCATCACTTTTTTGAACCATGATATTTTATTTTCTTTCGATAAAGTCAACAATTAATTTAGGAAATTTTTATAATCAACAATAATTATACCAAGAAAAATTTATCCCTGTTTAATCAAGAAAAATTAAACCCTGTTCTGCTTCAAGATACAGACTGTTCGGGTGCTGTGGGCAATAACCTGCAGCACCCAAAGGGGGCATGCACAATGCATCGAAGGGTCGCGGTGCATTGGCCCTCCCTTAAAAAAAAAAAAAAAAATACAAAAAAAAAATAAATAAAAATGAATAATGTTAATTACTTGAGATTTTCTAGTGTTTGGTCTTTTAGCATTAATTCTTTTTCCGTTTGCAGGGGAGCTGGCCTGACGAAAATACCCCTAACCTGGGAGTGGGGAAGTGATCATGGAGACCTCGTGGTAAACGGAGAAGTAATTAGAGGCTTGGATCTTAGTTTAAGTATTTAGGATCGATTACTGAAACGAATGGCTCCTCAAATAAAGAAATAAACCGAACAATCAGAGTGCAAAGAGAGAGCTATTGGGATGCTGAATTCGATTTTTGTGGAGTAACACTATTCTGAACCACACGAAAAAGATCATTTATAATGGAATTGTGGAAAGTATATTGCTATTTGGGGCAGAAACATGGACCCTATATGAAGCTTAAAGGGCGCAGGCTCCTTGCAATGGAGATGGATTTTGGATGATATCTGCAAGAGTTTCAAAATTGGAATGTTGAAGGAATGAAAAAACGAGGCACAGTATTCTGGACCGAATAGAGAAGAGAAGGTTGTTCTGGTTTGGACATGTATTTAGGATGGAAGGGTGAAAGGGTAGCGAAGCAGATGATGGAATGGGAAGTAAAACGCTGGAGAAAGAAAGACCGGCCCAGGAAACTTGGTTAAAACTGTACAGGGAAAAGGGAGAGTTAGAGGGAGAAACTGAAGGATATATTCGGTTGAGGAAAGCCTCAGTATTGAGCAAACTGAAAAAAAAAAAAAAAAACAATCATTGCGAGTAACCTTTCCTAAATCCACATTGAATATTATCAATATATTTTAGTGATTTTATACAAACATTAAAAAAACAAAAAGAAAGAAAATTAACCACTCAAGAAATTATAAAAACTTTTTGCTCACTAGAGATAAAAAGTAGTATTTATTCACTGATTTTTAATGGAATAATCGTCACATTATTATTCTGTTGCAGAAAAATATTCATATATGTAATAATCCTGTTTAGAAAAAAAAGAAGTCTATAACTGGGATTAGAAAGAACAGTAGTAAAGTTTTTTTCCCCCCACAGCTTGAAGAAGTAACCCTTTTAGACAATATACATTAGTGGCAATTGAAATATATTCATTTATTCCATAATACTTTGAGCGTGAAGGGAAAAAAGAAGGAGTGGGGGGGAGGGGTTCACACTCGTAGAATGTCGATGTTGTTTACTTTGCAAAAAGCATTTCATATCTTGAAGAAAAATTCTAGGTCAGTATATTTACTTAGCCCTTTAGGCGTAGTCGTAAAAAAACCTGTGCAACTACGACGCCTTATACTGCCACTCACTCACTCTGGTGGAGTGTTTTGAAAGGAACTTTCCTTGTTCGCCTTTTTCTCTTCTTCATCCTCATGAACTCTTTTAAGTATACATTTAAGAAAATCTAAGCGTTAAAAAGTTAAAAATTCTGCTTTCAATTCATATTTTTATATAATTTGCATTTTTTTTTTTTTTGCTATTAAAGAATTTTTATTAAGAAATTTTTTAACTTTCTCTTACTGCAGTAAAAGAAAGTATTACACCGTGGCAAATTTAGGGAAATGAGTTTTCACCCATGAAAATATGAAAATATTTAGCAAATTGTCTCTCTCTCTCTCTCTCTCTCTCACACTCTCTCACTCACTCTCTCTTTATTGTGTACGTTATTACTTTCCTCTAAAGTGCCACTTCAGTAAAATATACGGTTCTATATCACCTGTGGGTAAAAGCGACCACTTATCAAAGAGCAACAAGTTCAAAGCAGTAAGAGTATCAAAAAGGAAAAAAAAAAAAATCTGATGTGAAACACTCACACAACTTTCTTTTACTGCAGTTTTACAAAATTGTAATTTAACAAATTTTATTATACCCAAATTTAATGAAATTCTTCGATGTTTTCATGGAGAAAATCGCGAAAACTTAAAAAAAAAAAAATATATTCCATAAAAAAAGCACTTCTGGTTTATTAATTTCCGGTTTACAATTCGGGTTTTTTAATTTCTAATTAATTTAATTTAAATGGTAGAATTGTAAAATATTAACTAAAGATAGCAGCAGTTGGCGGGCGTGGTCTGAAACCGTAACAGTCACCGCCCAAACAAGTCAAGCGTTGAATAACTTCAAGCAGCAGTCTAGCGGATCTTATCTCAATGCGACGCCACCACATTACAGCCGCATACAATAACCTAGGTTTAATAATCACTCAATAAATCCAAAACATCATGTTGGGAGTAATCCTCCCACTTCTTACCCATTCTTATGCCACTGCCAAAAGGAAATAAGTGCCTCTTGTTGCTGTGTTTTTATTCCATAATACTTTGAGCGTGAGGGGAAAAAAGAAGAAGGGGGGTTCACACTCGTAGAATGTCGAACAAATAAACCGAAGAATCAGTATTGTAAAGAGAGAGCTATTGGGATGCTGAATTCGGTTTTCGTGGAGTAGCAATATTCGAATCACACGAAAAAGATAATTTATAACGGAATTGTGGAATGTATATTGCTATTTGGAAACCGTTCATATTGCTATTCCGATCAGTTTAGTTCACTGTTTAGAACTACTCCAAGGAACTTGACCGATTTACTAATCTGAACAGAAATACCTAGCAACCTAGGAGGTGTAATTCTTGCTATCTTCCTCCTTCGAGTATATAGCATATGTGATAATATTTTTTTTTACAATAAATATATTGCCTAGAATTGGCTGTATACTTTACAAAATTACAATTTACAAGTTAATTGTTATAATTGAAGTAAGCTTATAATTACACTAAAAACTGGCACTTAATCTTCTTGAGGAAATTTATTTTATTGAATTGATTTTAAAGTAAATGTACTATTTTAACGCTTACTAGTACGGATGTTGAATTTGACAGAGTGACGTTGTGAAAATTACTTGTAGGAGACTGGTAGGCTTACTGAATAGATATGTGTGTAACATTGTCTTGAATTTAACTTTTAGTCTCTTATTTATAATAATTTTGCCGCATTCCACAATAGTTTTGGCCTTCGTTTTTGTCTTTGCTACCTTTTCCTTGTCCCTTTTGCTGGCCAACTATCCATTTTGGCCTCTAAACTATTTTTTTTTTTTTAATATATTTAAATTATCCTACTTTTGATTTTCCAGAAGGATCTAATTTTCCTACTTCTGCTTCCAAGACAATGATCTTTATCCTGTTCCCAATGATGCTGAGGGCACTCTGCATTAAATTTGAAATAGTCGTCAAAAAACCTCCAACAATAAAATAACATCATCATCGGAATACTCGTATGTATGTATATGAAAATCCCAAGGTTTTCTTAAGGTTTAGAAATATAGCTCATATAGTTTTTCCAGTTTAGAAAGCTTAGCTCATATATTTTTGTTGTGCCAAAACATTACTAATACTTATTAAAATGTTGGTGGGGACGGGTGTTAGTGTAGTGGTTATGAGCATGGACTTATAACTGGGAGGTCCCCAGTTCGAATCTGCGTATAACTGCTAAATTTTTATTGCTTTTATTGCTGATAACACGAAAAGTAACCAGTTCTTTTTCAGCAATACGCTTCTCTCAGAATCCGAATGGACCAACGCCCTTAAGCTGAATAAACTATGCTCCGTTGCGTGGTGTTCCCGGAGTTGGTGGTCAAACCGTAGGAGAAATTGGGTCCCTCTGCCGTAAATGCGGCAGAGAGAACGAAACACCTTTCCATGTGTTAGGTACCTGCCCGGACAATATGCTCCTTGTGACGCGCCACCACCATAACGCCAAGCATAGGGTCATGGAGCTTATGACTGAGAAGGGCTACACGTGCCTTATGAGGTATACCGGTTGATGATGATGGTTCCACCAGGTATGCCGACATCGTTGCCTTCCATCCGAATAAGAAGCTTGCCTGGATTATAGATGCCACTATTCGGTTTGAGAATAACAGTGATGACTAGGCTGAGAAAATTGATAACGAGAAGCAGAGCATATTCAGTAAATGTATAGCGTACTACAAAGAAAGGTTCTGCGATGGATATGGTGAGAGAGAATTCCGTGTCCTCGGTCTGAGGTTTGGATCCCGAGGCACTATACCGAGGTTGACTGGTCAATTTTTTGATGAGGTCGGGATAGACCGTCAGCACCTGACGATTTTGGCGGAGTCGATTATGTTGGACTCCCTAGGGATTCTAAATTCTCATTTATATCGTTGATAGACGACTTTATTACAGTTATCTTGTTGATAGTTGCATGACGGTTTCCTCTTTGGTGGGACAGTGTAATTGGATTGATTGTATTATGTTTGCATGTTTATTCAGGGTACGCTACAATTTGGCCTAATGATTCAAGACTTTCCAATCACCTGTCTAAATATATATCGGAATGATCGGCATGCTGTGCGCATAGCAGCGCAATAAAGTTGTGCAGCCACACTTTTGTTCAATACGGCAAAGTGTTCTCTCTTAAAAATGCTAATTTTTACCCAGTGCTTCCACCCCTGTCCACGGCACGTAATTTGGTAGTGGGACGTTAAGCCCGCGTGAAAAAATGTACATTACTTTATAAATGTTGGTTCACGAATATGGCTTTATTATTTTTAATTATCCAACTTAATAGATATAAATAACTTCAATAAAAACATCAATATTTGGATTTTGGATGGCCATTTCTACTTACTTTTCTTTTAAATATTTTTATTTTTTATTATTAAATATTTTATTATTTCCTAGCTCTAAAGGGGGTGCTGCGGCCCCCCACTTCTCCTTTGACTACACCTATAAAAATATTACTTCCGGTGAAAACCATTTTTCAAAACTTTATAGTTTATATATATATATATATATATATATTCTATACAATAATATAGATTTAAAATAAGAAATATGTGTTAACTTGAAACATAACATACTCCTTTTATTTCAACTATAATATAAGTTTACAACATAAGTAGAACGTAAAAGATTGAAAAATTCAATAAAAGGTGCCTTGTGCGAATCTGTTCCAATCCATTTGAATTTGAACGGTGATTTTCTTACAAGCTGCTTACCACCATTTCCCCACTATATGTTCTTATTGTTCATCTGGGTTTTATATATTTTATAACGGTTTTTCTTTCTATTTTTTTTTTGGTGTGGGGGGTTCCGTTGGGGGGATGGTGTGGTTCAAGTTTAATAATACTCACACATGTTGTTAAATGTACTGTCCACGTTTGAGTGAAATAAAAAAAATTTAGACCAATGAAGCAAAAGGTAACCCAGTTGTTTTTTGTTTTTTTTTAAATGAACCAACTTTTTAATCCTAAATACCAGCGTCCCCTAAAATAAACTTCAACGGTTTTTTGCTTGATGAATAAACAGAGACAGAAATTTAGATTTTGCCGCCATTGGTTTTTAGAAAGATATGAACTGTGAAAAGTGAAAAATAAAATATTACACATCAAAAACTCACTACAAATAGACAGACGTTATTGTTTTATTTAATGTATAAGATTTATTCAAATATTGAATCAATCTTTATTTAATGAACTTTCATACTTCTTGATTAAAGAAAAAAAAAAAATCAAAATAAAGAATTCAATTAATTTTTTTTTTCCTTTAATTAAATCCAATCATTTGTTATGCTAGTGAAAATAAATATAGGAAAATTCATTGAGCAATGAATGATAATCCAATTAATTACAGTCGGATAAATATTGAAAGATCAGCCATTACTGAAATTGAAGAAAATGTATAACCGCTTGAACAACTTTTAAACAGAATTACCCACAACAGAAGCCAACTATTTTTAATTGTGAGAAAAATCTGAAAAAGAAGAAAAAAAAAAAAATTAAAACACTCTATCTGTCATATCACAAGAAACTTCCAGGATAATTCAAACCAATTGTAAAATTCCCCCAAACTAAGTGTTTCACTTATTCACTCACTCTCCCCCAGAATTGTTTCTTCCTTGTCCCTTTATCTTCAAGATAGGAAAGACTTTTGCATTAACAAAATAAAAAGGGAAAAAACTGATTCTCTTGGATTTTTTTTTTTTTTTGTCCTTATTGGCAGGATAAAGGGATGGGTGGTAGATAAAAGGAAAAGTTTTCAGACATTTTCAATTTTCACCTCCATTTGGCCAACAGTGTACAATGCTATAACAAATAATTGTCTTTTGTTTATTGATGCGAAATGATTAGCTCGATCTAACATCATTTTTGATGATGATATAATTGATTTATGAAAATTCTACTACTTACTTCAGGGAAATATAAAAATTACAAATGTTTCTATTTTCTCTTATTGTTAATTGGTAAAATATTAATAATTTATAAATCTTGCCAACATCATCCATTTCATTAGACTAGACATTGACAGGTGACTAACTTCTGACTTGCTACATACAGCCTCGAGAGTGGCCATATACTCCGACCGTCAGGCAGCTCTGAAGGCACTTTCTTCACACCAAATAGCCTCAAGACTGATGTGGGATAGCCTAACTGCCCTAACCGAGGTGGATGCTTGGAACAAGCTGACACTCGCCTGGGTGCCGGGACATGCAGGGTTTCTGGGCAATGAGAAGGCGGATGCCCTGGCGAAGGAGGGTTCGAAGGATACGTTTATAAGCACCGAACGCTTCTGCGGGTTGCCCAAGAATCTATTCAAACTTCTATGAAGAGTTGGATAGAAGTACAACGTCTGAACTGTCGGTGAGAACACCAAGATAGAGGCAGGCAAAACTCTTTATTAAGAGACGTTTGCCTAAATTTACCAGGGATATACTGAGTCAGAACCGAAGGGATATAAGACTAATAGGGTCAATTAACAGGGCATTGTAGGCTGAATAGGCACATGCACCACTTGTTACTTGCGGATAATGCGTTATGCTAATTCAGCAAGACTGAGGAGGAAACCCCGGCACACATCCTTTGTGAGCGTACCAGCCTGGACAAGGTTTCTTCAACTGGGGACAAGCAATCCCGAAACCATGAGCTTCATGACGAAGCCGCTTTCAGCTTTGCTAGGCGAAAGCTGAGCTTCTTATTAAGAGAGCGAAGCTGAGGGATGTGCTGCAATATTAGGGAATCCACTTTTAGAACTCTTATTGTTGTAGGTCGCATTGGAATGAGGCTCGCCCTCCCCGCTCGAATCTAATCTAATCTACATACAGCCTCACCAATTTTTTTCCCCCTACGCTATGACTTCGGCTATTCAGCCATTTTAGGTCGCGCAGTCCAGTATAAAAAGGCTGCACTGGCGATTGATGTTGTTCGTTTAGTTTGATATTCAGGGAGCATGTGAGAACAACTCGGACTTGAACAACTTCACTTTCCCAATAGAAACTAAAGCAGCGTTACTATACATATATATTACCGAATTGCAGATCTACTCTCTCAGAATAGAATCGGGAGGAGGGAGCCTCATTCCACTGCGACCTACAAATTGAGGTCTATTGTGGATCCCCTTAAGTTACAGAACAGCCCCCAGCCTTGCCCTCCTAATCAATCCTAGCAAAGCTGAGAGCGGCTCCGTCATGAAGCTTTCAGCTTCGGGATTGCCCGTCCCCAATTGAAGAAACCTAATTCTCGCCAGGCCGGCGCACTCACAAAGGATGTGCGCCGGGGTCTCCTCCTCTACCTTGCAGAATCGGCATACCGCACTATCCGCAAGTTGTAGGTGGTGCATGTGTCTATTCAGCCTACAATGCCCTGTTAGTAGACCCACAATTAACCTTATATCCCTTCGGGTTTGGCTCAGTAGGTCTTCGGTAAATTTAGGCAACTGTCTTTTAATGAAGAGCTTTGCCTGCCTCTGTCCTGGTGTTCCCTCCCACCAACGCAGACGCTGATCTTCCATCCACCCCCTGATAGAAGTTTGAATGAGGCTCCTGGACAAGCCGCAGAAGGGTTCGGGGCCTATAAAGGTATCCTGCGAGCCTCCTCGCTAGGGCAACCGCCCTCTCATTGCCCAGGAACCCCGCATGTCCCGCCCTCCAGGCGAGTGTCAGTTTATTCCGAGTACCCACCTTGGTGAGGGCAACTAGGCAGTCCCACACCAGTCTTGAGACTATTTGGTGTGAGGAAAGTGCCTTCAGGGCTGCCTGACTGTCGGAGTATATGGCCACTCTTCTACCCACTATCCTTTGCCTTATATTCTCCCTAGCGCAGAGTTGTAACGCCACGACTTCAGCAGTCTTACCTAAATCAATAGTATTTTTTGTGAGTGTAAATAGGTTGGCTAGCTTCATTTAAAAGATAAGGAGTATCTATTTCATGCAACGCGGTCCATAGAAGTCTTCTGTTTACTCTTTACATATTATTGACCAATTAATTGAAATCCTCAAAAATAGTACATGGAATACATTATATAGGTTTTTATCCACATCACCTATGTAGATATTAAACTTAAAATATATAGAGAAATTCTGAAGAAAAATCTTTAATTGTATATTAACTTCATATATTCATCCAACATTTAGGATGAATTAAGAAAATTGACCGTATCACTTGTATTATTCTTTTGTTCAAGAAAATAAGTAAAAAGTAATAAAACTATTTTTAGAAAGAAGAAAAAAGAATAAGATAAAAAGAACTCGAATAAAGACAAAAAAGGAATTTCTAAATGGTGAAATATTTTTTCCTTTACTTTGCACTACACTTTTACATCTAGTACATAGAGTACATCCAAGAGTGCAGCACATGAGAGCCGTATTAGGTTTTATGAATGGAAAGCCCCATCAGATTGTGGGTCGTGTGAGAGAGTTTTCCTGTAGCAGATGCTCCCAAGTGACCTCCCATCAAGGACCACTTCCCTCACCGACCCTCATCACTCCCACCCATATATCACCATTACTGTAAAAAACAATCAAATGTCTTATCCTAATGCCAAGAATGGTCCTAACAATGCACACTTAAAGCCAAACATCCCAAACTCATTTCTAATAATATTCTTTACATAATATTCCCATATTTTTTATATGAGAATTCGTTCCTTTCATCTCAATTTTGTTTACAGATATGTAAAGTGCAATTTCATATAATACAGTTATACTAAAAGATCATTGAATGTATTGCTGAAATTCTGAGTAATTAGAAAATCGTTTATGAATTCTCTTTTTGGGTTTTCATGATTAAAAAACGGCCTTGTTCAACATGATGTAATGAAAAATCTTATATAAAGCTTTGACCTTTTTTTCTAACCTTTTTCTTTAAAGGAAACTGTGCTACACTTACCTCTAATTGGACTTATCAAAAATTTTGGTTTTTTAATGTCCACCACCTAAATAATAATGACACCACTAAATGTATCGTAAAAATACCGAAATTGAAACAAATTTGTAATTAGAGTATTTTGTGAATTGCAATTAGTGAAAGTTGCGTAAAGTTACGCAATAGATTTCTGTATAAATTCTAGTTTAGGGCAAACAAACTGTTTCCAGTCTACCTTTGCGTTTAGCCATGAGGTTAAAGGTTGTGCGGGTAGGCTAGGCCTGGACAACATCAATGACGAGGAAGCCCAGAGTTTAAGAAGGATAAGGCAACGGTTAAGAGAAAAGGCTTTTGATAAGAGGACAAGTTGCAAAAGGCAAGGCTACGGTTTCCAGCATTTTAGGGACATTACTTATGGCAGTGTGAAAAACAATTATTGGCAGGATCTGACTGGACGAATGCTCTGAAGTTGAGTTTTAATTATGCTTCACTCCGTGCCTGGTGAGGGTGCCTGGCGTCGGCAATCAGGCGATGCGAGATGTTGGGCTCCTCTGCCGCAAATGCGGAAGAGAGACCGAAACTCCAGCACATGTGCTGGGAAAATGCCCAAACACCATGCTCTTCGTCACTCTCGACACCACAATGTCAAACGTAGGGTTATCGTGTTATTAAAGGAAAAAGAATATGCATGCTATGAGGAGGTCTACTGTATTGACACGGACGGCGCCTCAAGATACGCAGATATAGTCGCATTCGATAAAGACAGTCCATTTGCGTTAGTTGTTGATCCTACGATTAGGTATGAGAACAACGATACAGACCAGGCCAAACGGATCAATGAAGAAAAGAGAGTGACTTATGAAAAATGCATTAACTTCCTCCATGAAAAGTTCCTAGAGGAATTTGGAAAAGTTCACAGGTTATGGTTCGGCTCTCGAGGGACAATCCCGGTGGCTACTGCAGAACTTTTTGATAACGTCGGTATTGAAAAAAGGAATCTGACCCAGCTGGCGGAGCAAATCATCTTGGATTCCCTGGGATTCCTGCATAATCACATCTACGGTCTTTGAGAAATCGGTTATTAAAATAGTTACTTAATGTCTTATTTGTCGAATTTGTGCACGTTTCATTTTTTTTTTCTTCTTCTTGTTGGCACTATTTATTTTAGTTTTGTAACGTTAATTTTTTTTTTTTTTGACTTGAGGTTGTCTCATGTAGTTTGTTCAGTAATCTGTGCTTTTTAGCAAGTCATATTGACTTGTCAATTGAGCCGCCATATTGACTTGGTTTGTCGCTGCCATAACCATTGCAAATGTATTAGTGAATAAGCTTCAATTTGGACAGCCATGTATTCAGTAAATAGTCTCTAGCTCACACCAAGAGCTAGTAGGAAAAATGGAAATAAATAGTTCAATCAGATCAGTTCTGTTGTATGACAGCGAAGCGTAGGCACTTTGATATTTAGTAAACTTGGAAATTGTCCAAATGAAGTATTTTAAATCGTTGTTTTTTTTGACCGAAACAGACCCCAGGGCATATAGTCAGATGCGAATTTGGTTTAATGCAAATTAAATATCAAGTACTGAAACTGGCCATTAACTGGTGGTTAAAAATGTTGCTAATGTGTAATAACAGAATCCCAAAATTATATAGTTATAAAATGTAGATAAAACTATATAATATAATATTAATTTTATAATATAATTTTATTTTTATAATAATAATTAAATAATAAACCATTATAATAATAGTGTAATTTAATTTATTATAATATTATTTATTATTTTTATAATATTATTTTGTTTTAACTATATTATTTTATAATATTTTATAAAAACTATAAAATGTAGATAACTGTTATAAAATGTGTAAATAAAAAATGTAGTTATAAAATTAACACTGATGAGAAGTGCTTAGTGATAATAATGAAGTTGAAAACATTTCGCATATATTTTTTGAATGTCCTTTTTTTACAATTCATAGATAAAGATATCTGTATAAATATAATAACGATACTGGAAATCTGTTAAACCCTCAAAGTTACGAACATACATACAACCTCTACTATTATATTATTAACTTTATAAGATTAAGATTTATATTGTTCAATTAAATACTATATTATATGTAGTGGAAGTACGAAATGAAAAATAATAGTTTTTAAAAATAATTTATCTAATTTTGTTAATATATTAGACTGCGAATTTAACTTCAAAAAGAGTGTATTTTAGAACCAGGTATATTAAATCCGATCATTGCTATTAAGAAAACAAAGGCACAAAAATCCGTTAATATAATACAATGAGACTTGGCCAACTGCTTTGTTAGAGAGCATTCCTTCGAACAGTCTGTACTCTACCTTCAGACAATACAGTCGTATTCTGCTTCCAAAGCCAGAACACTACTTCAGGAATTGCTCGGTGCCAATGATAGATATTTGCCTTTATTCTAGATAAACGTTATTTTATTAAGATACAGTGTGATGATATTCTAATATACTTAAACTTGCTTAAAGAATAATATATGTATTTATAAAAGCAGTGTGATCTCTTAATTATTACTAATACTTCTCTCTTAACCGTATATACATACAAGCCCTTTTCGCTAAAACGCTCACGCCACAAGCTACCTATACACATCATCACACATGTAGTGGAAGTACGAATTGAAAAATAATTGTTTTTAAAAATAATTTATCTAATTTTGTTAATATATTAGACTGTGAATTTAACTTCAAAAAGAGTGTATTTTAGAACCAGGTATATTAAATATGGTCATTGCTATTAAGAAAACAAAGGCACAAAAATCCGTTAATATAATACAATGAGACTTGGCCAACTGCTTTGTTAGAGAGCATTCCTTCGAACAGTCTATACTCTACCTTCAGACAATACAGTCGTATTCTGCTTCCAAAGCCAGAACACTACTTCAGGAACTGCTCAGTGCCAATGATAGATATTTGCCTTTATTCTAGATATACTTGTGATATTATAATTGTGCTTAAATTTGTTTAGAAAATAATATATTTATTTTAAAACCAGTGGTACTCTCTTGATTATTTCTTAATACTTCATTCTCTTTTAAACTTACATACTTACAAGCCCTTTATTATACAATACCGCTCGTGCTACTACAAATACACATCATCACACCATAACATTACATATATACTATATATTTAGAGTTCATATTTAATTTTTATCACATTATGTCATTCAGTTCTTTCTGTTTATTTATATTTTGTAGATTTGACAGTTTTGTTTTCTCGCTGTTAGTTTTGTAATATCTATGAACCTTAATATGGCTTATTCAAACCTAACTCCACTGTAATTATTTTTTTTTTTCTTAAATAAAGCAGTATAAAATTAAAAACAAATAAAAATGCAGTGAACATTAGCGCATCAATTCATGATCTCACGATCGGTTTTTAGTAAATAAATGTAAAACCCATCTATACGAGTACGCGTCTCTTTATTCGTATACTTATTGCCAACAAAAAAAGAAGTTGAAGTAATTTAAATAAATACATCATTAGCTACTTAGATATAATGTGTTTTTAAACTAATGGACATATTTAAAAAACCCAACGGATAGCGATTATCAGACAAATGTCAAGTGTCCATGATAAACAGATGGTAAGCACGCGATCGTTGTTGAAAGAACACTTCTTTTTTTCTTTCTCTCCATTCTTGTTATTGACTTAAAAGCAATTAATTACTTCTTAAAGTACTGTAGTTCATTAATATAAGCAGTTGATGTTAAAAAGGAAAAATAAGAATCTGGTGTGAAAAATCCTCGCACTTCTTTTTCTTACTGCATGGCAGTAACAATTAATTATAAAAGTGACTTCTTTATATCTGGGATTTGTACTCACCGTTTTAATAATAGTGTTTCTTATGATTTCATAGCAAGCACTTATGTCTCTTATTTTTACATGGGTTGTAAAAGCTGTCCTTCTGGGATTATTCCTTTATTTCTTTCCAAGAATACTTTTAAAGTTATTGCCTTCGCAATAATTAACACAAAAAAAAAGAAGATAAAAAACGGACTAGTCGCGCATAGTAAATGCACAAAGAATAACCAACGAATCTATAACTATGCACTCTATGATTCCAATATTTAATATACCGGTAGAACAACTAATCTGATAAAAAAAAACGAAAAAAACAAATAACTTACTTCCGTTTGCTGACAAACATTTCGTCTATCTAAAAACACAACTAATCATCTCCTGTTACTCGATATTCCTGGGAGAAACATTATTAATCAAATTAAGTATTACTTAATATATTAATTAATTTGTATTAAAACTTATTTAAACCTATGGGGCAATTGCCAGGCGGCGATTTATATTGGGGATGTGTCGTCGCGTGACCCTCGCAGTTTTAGTTCTGACCTTCGCTACCTAGAGGCGCTACCTGTAGATTCCTACTTTTTCTTACGATGCTGAGGCCAACACTGACTTTGTCCTTACGGGAATAAAACTCTAAATTCTTGCACCAAAGGCGAAAACTTACTTATATTAATTAATATAAGTACCTATAACTATTTTTTTAAACTCCATTCAGACAAAAAAAAAAAATGATTTCCATTCCAGAAATACAATCCCCCAATATAACAATAAAAACTAAGTTCCTCTCGGTATTTCTGTGAAGAGAAATACATTATTGTGTCTCTTTTTTTAAACATCTACTTACTGCAAACTGATTGACTTTATTTTTCTGCGATGCCTCTATTTTTGTACAAAATTTGAAGTGTGTTGTTTGATGGTGCCAGTAACTTGCATGGTGGTTAGAACGTGTCATAGTGATTCTTTATGACAGTGTCGCTGGTAGTTTGGTGGTGGTAAAAAGAAACATGAGTCTGCTTGTTGTTACTATACTAGAAAAATTGGAAACAATACTTTGCACACCTTCGAGATCAGTAGTATCTGTGGTAAAGTCATGTTAAAGAATGCTTAGTCAAGAAAGCTTTTCGAATACGATTTGAAAGAAAAAAAAAAAGGAACGGGGATGTCCAGAGGAACTTGAAATGAAATTGAAGGCTGTGGTAGCTGAAAGTCTCCGCAAGAAGGGGAGTATGAATAATATACTGCAGAATAGAAAATTTCTTTTTTAGAAAATAGTAAGTGACACAAAAGACTAGAAAGCAAATATATATATATTACACATTGATTACTTTTTAAATTAGTATTTTCTAACAACTAATAATCCAGCGAGGATTCGTTCTAGCGAACAATTGTTCAAGTGAGAAAATGACTGGCAAGCAGTAATTGTGCCAGAACCCGCATTAATGGGAACAGCTTTACAAAACACATAATATGTGAACAGTAGTTTAGGAAAAAAATGATAGATCAAAACAATCTCGATAATATAACTGAATCAAGGTTAATAATTCGAAGTTTAATCACTGAAGTAATCTTCCTCCCAGCATCACCAATGATATAACAGTGAATGCTGCCAAAAAATTTATTAATAATTCAATCTTACACTGTATTTTAGAAATATTCGATGTCAGTACAAAACCCATAGCTCATCCATTTTCCACTTTGACATGTTCTAACCACATCTTCTTTTCTTTTCTTTTTTTTTTTCCACCCGAACCAATTTTCCTCTATTTCCCACCAAACAGTACTATCTTCTAGTTATTTCTCTTTTTCCAACCCTAGCACCCAATACACTCTTATTTTCTACCATTCCTTTTTACTCCACCTAAAGATATGTCTTCTGAGACATATTGCCCTCTCTTTACGATACGACAGCCACACCTTTCTCTTCTGTTAAGTTGACTATGTCGTCACCAGCCGCTTACACAACTAAACACTTGGGAATTTCAAACTTCTTTCTATATATGCTCCAATATATTTTTTTACCTTTTCCTTTTTTTCCTTCTCTATATCACAACTTTTGCTTTTGTTAAAAAATTCATTGAAATTTAATGAAAGTTTTTTTGTGTTCTGTTAAGTTTAAACAAGAAAGTGTATTTTTCTTTTTTTCTTTTTTTTTTCAAAAGAGCGTTGTGGAAAGAGTGTGTACTAATTTTGTAAATTCCTCTTCAACTTTACGATAGAAACATGATATTAAAAGCAGCAGGCTTTTGATGTTATAAAATTATACCTTTTCCCTGGAGAGTGAATAATATTAATGAGAAGGTCGCTTAATTTTTAATTAAGAATCCAGTTAATTATATTCCAGTCAAATATTACAAATTTTATAAGCATGAAGTTTCATGACTTTTATTCAAAGTTCACGTTTTTTTTATTTTTATTTTCAATTCTTACAATGACAAATTCCAACTAGTCTTTATTAAGATCACTAACTCGATGTTTTATTTAAAATTAATTTCAACAATTATAGCATTTTTTAAATATATGATTCTGTCCTCGCAGCCTCTTTTCTTGTTGATGATCTTTTTTGGATGTTCAACATCGTCAGAATTTGTTTGGCTCCGGAAATGTAGATCCTTAACTTCCACGGTAAGCAGCCAGCCAGTTACCAGATAAAAGAGAAAACGGCCGTTACATCAATCTCAACCTTAACCCTTCACCTCAATGGCCACACTAGCCCACCATCGTTAGTACAAGCAATAGTTCTAATAAGTTCAGGCGACTCACTACACCACCCAACAACAATCATCATTCACTGTTAGCTTGGTCACTTTTACTCACATTATCTTTTCTCTTCTTACTCAGTAAAATTCATTGAAATATAAAATGCGTTTATATTGTAATGTTTTTCCCTCTAGACTATCTATTGCAACTAGTTTAAATTGGTTCGTATAGATAAAATACTCTAAACTTCAATAAAGAAATATTCCAATTTATTGTTATACACAATAAATTACAAAATACAACACTTAATAATAATTACTACACAGTTTACACCACAAAAGTTCACTTTGTTCACTTTTTATACACTTTTCACAAACTAGTGACTTCGTTTGAAATTGGAAAACTTTCTCAACTCTCTGTGGTTTCACTATTTATACCGCTGGGGAATCTTCTAGAACTTCCTCGATTCTTCTAAAGAAAACTAGAGCGCCGCCAGCGCTTCCAGCGGCCACTAGGAGAACCTTAGGTACCTGTCTTCTCTCCTAGATGGCACCACTGGCTGCGTTACACTATGCAAGTAAGTATTCTGTTCGTGATTCTCAGTTACACTACTTTGTGTTTTTTCATTTACATCATTCCATATCACCAATCTTATCCCTGCACCATTACAATTCCAAGAAAACTCCCCTCCTTTATTTTATTCGACATATTTTTGTTTTCAAGACCATAAGTGACCAAGTTAGTATGTGAAGTTTAAATGAGAATTTTTGAAGCCATTTTCTGTTTGATTGATGCAATGTTCGCACTTTAAAAGCAGTATCAGGTTTGAATTTTCTAAGATTTTTCGTTTTTGAATTTTTTTTTTCTTCAAATACACACAAAGTAGAAAGACTATTTGTTAAAAACATTTTTTTCGTATTCAGAGTTTTCCACAATAAATCGATTTTTTCAGGGGAATTCAATTTCAAAAATAAAATAGTAAAAAAAAATTTAGTAAAATATTAAAAATATACATTAAGGAGTGTGAGATACAAATTAGCAATTGAAAATTTTTGGAAACATTTGGGCATTTTCTTCATCTAGTGCCTAACAGAGAGAGAGAGAGAGTGGCTGTTCAATTAACTTTAGTTCACAGTGTATATAAGAAAGATGGGAACGCCGCACTGTGATGAATATTCAGTAAGCGGCGGCACTGTGGTGGCGGTGGTGGGGGACGAAAAAGCGGGAAACACTTATTGTAAAACCTTCATCTACTTCATCTTCTTAAGTTCTACTAATTACTGGCGGCAAGAAGAACCGATTGAAGTGTAACATATTTTATGCGAATAACAACTAAGAGTTCTTAATTACATTAAAAAACACGAATATATTAATTATATCATTATCCTTTTTTTTATTATTATAACTCCCACAGAAAACCACTTTATCTAAATTAAAGAGTAAAAAAAACTTAATTTTATATTAATTTATGCAATTAGTTAAATTCAAGTTTTAGAAAAATAAAAATATAAAAAAAAAAATAATTCTTAGGTTAACTTGAATTCATGAAAATTTTATTGAATATTAGGTTAATTATTGATATATTTATTAATTTTTAAAATATGATAATTTTATTGCTGCTCTAACTACTGAAACCATTGTTGATAGGGTTGTTAATAATAGCAGCTGGATCATATAGCACATTCACATAGTAACCCCCACACCGGGAAAATCCTCAGTCAAATGTTGATAACAAGAAGGAGTGATAACAAGAAGGAGTGATAACAAGAAGGAAAATATATAATTTTTAATTATAAAAATTATAACTAGTGGTGCCAGCCAGTCGTTATTATTCAGGTCAAGAGCCGCGGTCAGTGCACGGTCAAAGGGACCGCCAAGGACAACAAGAAACCCTTTTAAAAGGGTCATTATACGGTCAGTTTACAGAAGCCACCTGGCCAATATACAAGGGTCAACAAATCATTCAAAAGACCACCTGGCTACAGTCTTTTGATAACCGCCAATAAACAAACACTCAAAAGACCACCTGGCTACAGTCTTTTGATAACCGCCATCACCTGTTGCCACACCTGTTCGCCGACCTATTCAAGACCTAGGGTCAACACACGGCAAGAGATGTTTTAGTGTGTCCCGTAATTACACACTTGTCAATGTGTGAGTGATGGCAATACAACGTCTCTCTCACAGGAAGAAGGGATGAGTATTCTTCAGTATTTTATCAGCGTATCATCAAGATTCTACGAGTGACATAGTTCATACATCGGAGCGCGTCCCTATCTAAGTATTTAAACATATATTTATTTATCAATCATTATAGTTTTGCATTCTAGTGACCATTTAAATCATTTTAAATTAATTGTAGTTATATCTTTTCAAACGTTAATTTATTGTTAAAATATATATCTATTTTCGTAAATTATTAGATCACATTTCGAGTAACAACTCTCTAAAAATCTCTAACTACCAAATATTCATCGCATCATAACCCTCTCCAAGACAACTGATCCCATTACACTTACTACTAAAAAAAATATAGTTTTTATTTACTGTACGAAGAGCGAGCTACTTAAGATATAAATTCCTGTATTCCAACTGTGAGACTATGGCCGTTGCTAATCGGAATTGAGCCTGCAGATAACGTCGAATGTTAGGACTGTAGAGGCAAATAATAAATTGGAGAAAAAGTGTAGCCCTATAAATTCTTTACATCGTAAAAGTTCAATTTCAAAAACATAATACAGTTACAATACTTCATATAACAGAGATTGTAAAGAGGTATGCCGCCTTTACAGACAAGAAGTTCAGACAAGCAGTGTGCCTTTAAAAAAAAAAAAATCTGGTGTGAAACACTCACACAACTTTCTCTTACTCCAGTTCTCAAAATTATAATTGACATATTTTATAGTTAGTGTACCAAATTTAATGAAATTCATCGAAAACTAAGAAAACTGTTCACTAGAAGCGCACTTCCGGTTTACTAATTTTCTTGTAACTCGGAATTTTGGCCACCTATTAATTTTCAATTAATTTTGTTTGGATGATAGAATTGACAGCATTTAGAGAAAAACATAACCCCATCCCTCCCTTAAAACTGCCTTTAAATGAATTTAACCAGAGAAATGTTTTAAATAAAAGTTGTACATCTTTGTAGAAAGTTTCAAGAAAATATTTCGGAGCCATTTTTGAGAAAATCGCGAAAAAAATGAAAAAATTATTTAGTAAAGTGGTAAAGTAAAAGGCATTCCGATCATCCCATTTTTTCAAACTTGGAATTTTAACAACATATTTAATTCTAATTAACATTATTTAGATGACATAATTGTCTAATAAACTAAAAAAGCACTTTAGAGGAAGCCGTAACCCCACCCCTCCCCCAAAATTACCCTTAAATGAATTTTCCCTGAGAAATGTTGCAAATAAAAGTTGTAGCTCTTGGTATAGTGTACTTGTTGTACCAAGTTGCAAGAAAATAGTTGAGCCAATATGGAGAAAATCGCAAAAAAGTAAAAAAAAAAAAATAATAATAATAAAAAAACTATTAAAGTGATAATTCCGGATGGGGAATTTTGACGTATAACGTTCAGTCAGATTCCTAAACGGAATATCAAGTTTCAACTTTCTACGGTTTTTCGTTTTTGAGCTATGCTGTTCACAGACACAGACACACACACACACACACACACACACACACACACGCACACCGTTTTCTAAAAACCACTTTTTTGGACTCAGGGGACCTCAAACCGGATATTTCCGGTGAAAACTCGATATCGAAAATTTGACACGATTTCAATACTTCCTCTTACTAGTAGTAAGAGAAAGTACAATGATAAAGTAATGCCTAATTTTTTCAGACGGCTTTAACGTGTCCATCTACCAACTTAGGTGTCATGGCCGGTGGGAGGGGCGGAAGCACCTATTATCATTTTTAAACGAATATAAAAATGTAGCAGTCATACAGGGGACTCGAACTGAGGACCTCCCAATTACATGTCCACGCTCATAACCACTACACCAACACCCGCCCCAGAAAAATTGAAATAATGAACAAAGTAGTACTTAAATATTGTTCCGTGATACAAAAAAAAAATTCACACAATGGACTGTTTGTGTGGTAATAGTGCTGGTGCTAATCCCATAGATAAGTTCTCATATGTAGCAGATTATATGATTAATTATTACATAAAATTTGTAGAAGCATTATTTCTTTCTAGATATACTCGTATGAGAGTAGTTTGATAAATAAAACTGGCGAATGGGGGGGGAGGCTGATAGAAGGTTTAAGAAAATGTGTTTGAAAGTTTAACAACTGAAAGTTTCTATCACACAGCCTAAGGCGATATACTTTCTGCTACCAAGTTGGAAAATATTTCAAATTCAGCGCTTGAGTTTAATATTCCAGTTAATACTTATTGTTCTTACATTCAACTGCATATACTGAAGATATATACAAGTATCATCGCTAATTCCCTTTTCGCTATATTACCAACTTTATACTTTGCAACTATTCAAAGTAGGAATTTAAACAGAAAGCGTTTTTTGAAATAAGACAAATTGTACAGTATTTGTAGAATAATATTTTAATCATCATGTAGAAATAATTATTGTCATAAAAATAAATTATTGTTCCAATTATTATGGCATGTGTTAATAACATTTCAAATAGCAGATATGAACACAAGACTTTATAAAATTTGGGAGGGGTAGTTGTCGAACTAAAAAAAAATGGACTGAATTTGGAATTAAGCTGTCGAATCTTGCACCTTCATATATTGCTGAGTGCTGGCTATATGGAAAGCGTTGGCAATAGTTCCACAGCTAAATTGAGGAAGGTAATAATCTTTACTGATTCGAAGAGCGCTCTACAAGCAATTAAATGCCCAAGAGATAATAGAAATCCCATTATCAATAGCGTCGCTCAATCCCTGGTTAAAAGCTAAAGGTAAGTTACAATTGGCTGGCTACAAGTAGCCACCGCGATTCCTGTAGGTCTATTGTGGCAAGTTAGAGTACCCTCTCCAGTACTACCTGTTTATTAGACCTGAATATGGGGAAATACTCTTGGGTAAAACTTGAGGTGTCAGTTTCTCCTCCCCAAAGAGGAGAAATCTCAGTCACTTAGGACCCTCACACTGACACAGTACGTACAAGGTTGTGTCTTCTTCCTCCTCTCAGTACCTTCACAGGCAATCCGTTGCCAAGCCCAAGCGATGCAGGTGCTTGTTAAGACTACAGTCCGTCAGGGAGAAGGTCTACAGTTATCCGTATGACTGCACGGCCTTGTTGTTGGAATATGTCTGTAGTGAGCCTGAGCGAGTAGCTATTAATAAACTTTTCGCCTGTCTCTGGCCTGGGGTTTTAATAATGGCATATTCATCAATAATCGAGTTTTGTAATAACCCAATGTTTTAGGTACATTGGTATGGGGAAGTAATAACAGCGTTATTTGGGTGACAACATTTATTGAGTATTCAAAGTTTTAGAGTTGATATTGGTTGAATAGAAAGGTCCTTAATACTCTAACTACGTTAACATGAAAACTTATATAATAAACAAGGACCGCCTGCTGGCTCGAAGGGGGGGAAAGTTTGCTTTGTTGGACTTTCAAGAAAGAGCAACCTTCTTCTTTACATTGTTAATACTTATACACAATAAAACAGGGCAATATAGGGTTGAAATAGTGCATGTATGTGTCGAACTGTAGCGCAAGTATCCAGAGCACTAATAATAATGAAACAGTTTATTAACTGCTGTCTAGTGATAATACTATCTGGCTAAAATCTCTTACACTATAGGGAAAATATTCACCTTCTTACACTGAATATTGCTGCATATTTTAATAAAATTATTCAGTTGCATTTCAATTTGTAGGTACTTTCTCTTAAAAGTATTGCAATCATGTCCAATTTTAGAAATATAGTTTTTCACCAAAAATACAGGTTTGCCCATATTAATTTGTTTGAATTATTTTATTTATCTTAGAATTGCCTCATAACTATAGTATTTTGCCCAATATTTCAGATAATAACCAAATTTCATCTTTGAATCCCAATTCCACATCTATTCCAAAATATATCTCCTTTTCTTGTATAAGTAACCTATCAGAAAAAATATCCACAATCCTCGACCATATAACACCATCCTAGCACATAATACAACCAATACAATTTACAAACATTTCATTAAAAGACTCTATCCCGACAGAATTACAATCAAATATTATATATAAAATAAATTGCCAGCAATGTTCAGCCACATATATAGGTCAGACGAAACAATATTTAAATAATAGGTTAAAGCAACTGACTAGGACTGTATAAAAACAAACTTAACTCTGAAAACAACAGCACTCACTAATCATTATACTGAAAAAAAACACAAATTTGATTTCTCTAACACCAGTATTTTGGCAACTAATGAACATAATAGAAAAAACTCAACTTTTTGGAAATGCTACATATAAAAAAAAAAAAAATCAGAAAAATTCCATTATTTACAGGACAGATACCAACAATCTCTCTTCTATTTATCACAACCTCATTTCCTAATCTCTAACTTTATGTTTTCCTAATAGTCCCCTCTTTCCACTAGTCCGATTATAACTATTCTCTGTGGTGTTGCAGTGTTTCCGTCTACTAATTTTCCAAAAACAAAATGTAAAGCGTCATGTTTTGAAGTTTAACATTTCTTATTTTTATGTAAGCAACCAAAAAAAAATGTATAAATTAATGTATATATTGTGTTTTGGTTCTACATTACTTTCTCTTTTTTATTTTTTGATTTTGTCTTTCTAAAAGAACCCTTTACATTTTTATGTTGTAGGCCTTGATAAAGACAATATATTTGTCGAAACTTTGGCAAAAATATAAGTTTTTTTTATTTTTAAAGACCGAATCTCACTATCCTCATTTAAGAACAGGCAAGAAGAATCTTCCATTTTGTTTATTATTAATTACTTTATTTATCATTAATTATTTTATTTATTTAATTAAGAGGGTTCAATACAGCCTCCCTTAAATGTATATAACTTTGATCTTACCAATTGTATGTACAGATAGCTGTATATATTTACAGACAATGAAATCCTATGTAGTAGTTCCCAGAGTTCCAGTCAGAGGAAGCTCAGTGTTGTACATTTGTACTCAGTAGATACTCTCATACTCTTTACGGTCTATCGTCTAGCCAACACTAGGCTACTAGGGGTTACGGTTCTCTGCTATACACAAACTCTCATCTCTAGTGAATTAGTGTACACATGAATAACAATACAGCTAAGTTTGGAAGGCCACTGTTTTGTATGGAAGTGAGTGAGAGAGTACAGTAACTCCAGATGATGGAAGTTATAACCACATACTATTGTTACTCTATCTCAGAGAAAGAGAGGGTGACTGAGAGGGTATAGTTATATAGCCCAAGTAGGAAACTGCGTACTCCTGTTCACTGTTTCCAGCTAATGGATAAGTGGACGTTTGTGAATGAGCACAGACTGGAAATATTCTAAAGCCCTAATATCCAAACAACTAACAAACACCTATTCAACAAAACTATATTTTGTAATTAAATACAATGCGCAAGAAAATGCTACAGTCGGCTTAACTGTAATTACATGATTCTAATAAAAAAATATATATATATAAAAATGTTGTGTAACAATCACACAACTCTGTCTCTTAATGCAATTATTATTATTATAATAATAATTGATCAATTTGCTTCGAATTTGGAATTTTTGTGTGCCTGAAAAAATACAAATACAGAAAGAATATATTATTAACCTCGCTTGTATTTAGAATGAAGCAGTTATGTGAATGTGAGTAAACATTAGGCCAATAGGTAGCTCTTCCAACGAGCTACTAAAAACTACAAGTTGTGCTATTTAGAGATAAATTTAACATCTCAACTCCTCCCACAATTACCCAGAAATAAGGAAGGCGATGAAGCAAACAAGTAAGAAGTGCAATTAGCATTTAATGAAAAACTTTGTAGCTGTTTTCTAAAAAAAATCCGAGAAATTTGGGAAAAACGTCCATTAAAAACGCACTTTTTAATTAATCGATTTTATTCAAAATTAGAATTCTATCAAAGCATTTAATGGATCTTACATGTTATGCAGAAAGTAGAACGTAATATTGTTTATTATTTGTCTGCGGGGAAGGACCAAATCTTACGCTATCCAAAGCCCCAATGGGGCCTGTAATGCGATCCAAAACAGAGAGATAGAAGCAGTTTCTCCCACTCTAGTCCCACTAGTGAGTGAGACTGTCTCTCTCTCTTTGCTTTGGATATAATTACATCTCATTTTTATTTTTGTTTTTTGTTTTAAAGCTGAACACTGTATAATCGAAAAGTAGCACAAACTGCCTGGACTTTACACTAAAATATATTAAATGGTAGTGAGAGGTAAAGAGAAAGATTGAGGACGCGTTGTGACTGCTGTATGAACTCTGCTGCAAGACTATCGGTAGACTCCCCCCCTATGGCTGACACAGATGAATTTAAACAGTTTCTCCCACTCTAGTCTGGCCTAAACTAGTGAGTGAGACTGTTTCTCTCTCTCTCTCTGTTTTGTATCCCATTACAGGCCCGTATAGCTACCCCAAAGAAAAACAACAACAAACCGGGTCTAACCCATCTAAGATCCATCGCAGTCGAAACAAATCGGACAATAACCTTAAAGGAAAAATAGCCTAAATCTTCCACAGACATTTAATCAGCCCATCGATTGCGCTGACCTCTAAAACATATAACAATTAGCAAAAACCATATATTCTAAGCGACCTACAATAATCAGTTGAATGAAGAATTATGTTCAGCTATGTTAGTTGAATTAATAAGTCAGGTATTCTAAATCTGTTCATTATAATAAACTAAGATTATCTGAAAATAAAGGAATTATTATACTTAAGTGTAATCAAGTAGAGTTGAATGGTTAGATGATTTACATGCACAACAGATTAAGGAATCGAACAGATGTGATTAAGTAGAGCATAGCATGGATTAAATACCGATCCAGATTAATGTCACTGACTCATCATTTAAGCATAAAAGATCCTCTCTACCTTTTATACGGTGTGCTTCATGTAAAATTACATGTTTGAACAAGTCAAATTGCTAGCTTGGTATTAACAAAGGATACTAAGAGTATAATGTAAATCACATAAAAAAGTACTGCAGTTATAAATTTCACCCAGATGGATTTGACATAAAATTAATGAAGAAGTTGGAAATGTTTTTATTAAACTAAATAAATTAAAGCCCGGACAAAAAAAGACTATTAAAATACAAAAGAGAGATTGCTATGTAACGGTGATGATGCTTGATGAAGCAGCACACATGCGCATGCGCACGCGCGCACGCACACATTCACAATATTATATTTTACATACTCTCTGAGGTGATAGAACATATAGCAAGGTTATATGGCCGAGCGAAGACCGGAATTGATATCGTTGAATGCTGTGTGTTAACGAGTGAAGAACTCTTGCTGGTCATTTAGCAATGCCAGAACTTTAGCTAGATCAAACAATGAGTTTCTATGTCATAGAAACTTAAAAGTTATAATCAACTCTCTACAAAAACTTGTTAATCATACTCGAGAATTCGAACCGATCAGAAACAACAAAATGAACCACTATTTTATCTCGCATTAAAGGGGCCTCCACACAGTAAACAGACTATACATATTCAATTATGTATCCAAACTTCTGTACCTCTCATTTGATATGATAATGTGCCACCAAATTAAAATGTCCAATGAAAAAATTGTGATTGGAGGTCTTTGGAGACCTGAGTGGAAAAAAGAACTAAGCACAAAGGCAATAACGGAAGAAATTTGTACAGTGGCATTGGTGGGTGGTGCAGCTAAAAATGACAGCATTATGGTTCGAATTTTTCAAAACTGGGGACACCAGCCTCCAACATGAGTCAAGTTCGGGTTGTCGTTCGGATGAGGAATTAATCGAATGTATGAAGCAGCATCCGTAAGGAAACGTTCGAGGATTATTTACCGTAAGAGGGTTTCAAAGCTCAAGCCAAACAGCGTATGGTTGTATGCAAAAACAAAAATCTAAAGTTGAGTGGTTTTGGAAAAGAATAAGTTACAAGTGATGAAAAGTGAAGTATTTTTGGAAGCGGAGAAAAGTCATTATTTGAGTTTGATAAAACTTTGAAGGTGTTCTGCAAATTTATCTTGTTACAGACGACAGAGTGTTGACTCGGAACTTATACTGAACAGCTGGATTTAGTTTATGAAGTCTCAAAAGTAACGAACCCTTTTCTGCCAACGGCTATATCTACAACTTTTAGTACAGAATATAGTATAAACGTCGGAGCACTATAGTCAAGATGCAACGATGAACCCAATGAGCGCTGTTTTGGCTGATAAGAATTTCAATAAAATGTCAAAAGTAAATGGTAATTAAATACCTGAGTTCTTGATTGTTTATTACTGAGTGTTATTTTATGTAATTTGTAACAGCTTTTAGTGCAAAATGATTATTTTTCGGTTACTTTTGTAAAAATTTCAAAACAAAATTACGACATCTAGACTATTAGGTTAAATATCTTTCTTTTTTTAAAAAATATACAATTAGAAATATTTATTACTTATTAATGTATAAGAAGAATATTCAGTATTATTATTACATCAATTACTCGTAAGTTTAATTACATTATACAATCTCCTTTATCAATCGCTACCTTAAAGCAGAGAGTTGCGCGGAGTTGTTTCTTGGTTGATCAGCATTCTGTGCAAATTACCAAGCTGTAATGAAAGATTATCAAGCAGAACTGCTGCTCAAGCAGTTATCTATTATAATTTAGATTTTAATTAAATGTTTACAATGATTATTACTTCTGTAATTGTGTCAAATTTGTGAAAATTAAATTTTCACTTAGAAAAAAATACAAATAGTATTGTAGTGTAAATTTTTACAAATATTATTGTAATTTCGAGTTTTTTTTTTTATGTGAATAAAATAATTTAACAATTAAGAAGCACATTAAACTAAAAAGCAAGAGATCCGATAAAAAGTATTTGGACAAAATCCACCAGACGGTAGTATAACATTGTTGATTGTTTGCATTGTTTTTCGTGATCTCCTAAAAAATAGACGGACATGTTTTGGGATAAGTCGAATGTACCATAATATAATAAAAAAAAAATTAAATTTACAAAAAAAAAAGTTGCATTTAAACTAATTTTCTTTGAATTCCCCCAATATCTTTTCGTATAAGTGAAATTTTATTCCATTTCAGTATACTTTCTCTTTACAATATATTAATAATAAAAAAGTATATTTAGATTGTAAATAATTAAAAGTATAAAATATTTAATATTAAAAGCTGCTTTCATAAATTTTCATCAAACATTTATGTGAGAAAAGCGAAATATTTCAATTCTGGTAATTTTACTTCAATATTCTGGGTGGCAGAATGTAGAAAGGTAGATAAACCATCCAGTTTAGGAAATAATTCAACCAACTAGTTCGGCCGCAAATAGGTAAAGACCGTATTTCACTTATATCCATGTAATTTACAGTTGAAACACCCAACTTTAGTTTGAATGACCGAATTTATGTGTTCACAGAACACTATTCTGCCCTTCCTTTATTTTGTATAAAATAAAATATTGTAACATTTATTATTACAATAAATGGTTACACTGGCTAGTAAAATATAGGCGTTAGCTAATTAATAAAAGCAAAAGCATTAAAGAATCTAATTAAATAGAGTAGAACGAGAGTCCTGTGTGTCTTAATGAGATAATCGAAATTTTTTAAGATATTTCCATAACGATTTCTATCTTATTCTGTGCCCTCCAAAACATTCATCAGTTACACAATAAAGTCTCTCTCACTTACTCACTCTCTCTCTCTCTCTTGGAAAAACCATAAATGTATTTCAAAATCTGATAAAATCATTGCCGCGAATTCCGGCACCGTCTAAAAATCAATGTTTTTGGAAAAATATGTTTCAAATATAAACGAGATCCGTTTATATATTTGCAGTTAACGCGACAAGTTCAAAGAAATTTCCCTATTTTATAGTTTTCAAGAAAATATCTATAACACACAAAAATAAATTCTGTCAAATCGCTATTCCTGTTGATCGATTTTCTATAACTTTTGAATTCTACCATTTCTATTTTAGTAACAACCATAAAATAATTTTTATAAAGTGGTATTTTACTGGAAAGCTTCAGGCCTATAACAGTTCGCGGCAACATACATTATTTAAATGCTGAAACTGAAAAAAAAACTGTTCAGTAAAAGCGCACTTCCGGTTTACTAATTTTCTTGTAACTCGGAATTTTGGCCATCTATTTATTTCTAATTAAGCTTGTTTGGATGATAGAATTGTATAATCAACTATGATAGCACTTTACAGAAAAATATAACCTATCCCTCCCTTAAAACTGCCCTTAAATGAATTTTCCCAGAGAAAAATGTTTTAAATAAAAGTTATAGATCGTTGTATGTTTAGTTTATATATGTTGTTTTAAGAAAATCATCGGAGACATTTTTGAGAAAATCGCGGAAATATGGAAAAAAATCATATAATAAAGTGGTAAAGTAAACGCACTTCCGGTCATCCGAATTTTTTTCAAACTAGGAATTTCAACATCATTGAGATGTCAGAATTGTCTAATAAATTAAATTAGCACTTTAGATGGTAACTTAACATTCCCTCTCCCCCAAAAGTGCCCTTAAATGAGTTTTTCCGGTGGAATGTTTCAAATAGACATTGTAGCTCTTTGTATGTGTAGTTGATATACCAAGTTTGAAGAAAACCTTCGGAGCATTTTTTAAAAAATCCCCAAAAAGTAAAAAAAAAACTAGTAAAGTGATACTTCCAGTTGAGGAATTTTGTCAGATAACGCACTGTCAGATCCCATGGTGACACCTAAACGGAATATCAAGTTTCAATTTTCTACGGTTTTTCATTTTTGAGCAATGTTGTTCACATACGTACATGCATATGTGATGGATGCCAGAAATATAGAAATATATTTTATTTCAAATAAATAAGAATTATGAAGAAGGGTAAAAAGGCTGGCAAAAAGGGTACACACAGGTAGAAGACTACCGTTACAACAGAGAGTTGATGAACCTTGTTAGCATTGTCTACCCCTTCTTCTCGCAGACCCTTTGCCAAAAACCACTTTTTTGAACCAGGGAACTTCAAAAAGGATATTTCCGGTGAAAACTCGATATCGAAAATTTGACACGATTACAATACTTCCCCTTCCTAGGAGTAAGAGAAAGTAAAATTAAAAACCAAGAATAAGATAAAGTAATAAGTAATAATATTAAAATTACGAATTATAATAATTCAATTTCTATATAAATATGGCTGTAACTAGAAAACAACTTTTTTTGTGAACATACGTTTATATAAATTTTTTTTGTTCATTTTGATGAGTAAATATACCCCGTGAAGTAGTGACAGACATTTAATTTACATCCAGTGTATATAAATATAGAAATACTTGCGAACTTACGACATCACAAAAAATGGCACACACTCTACCAGACAGTAGTTCATTCTCTAAATAGTTTCACTCATGTAGCTATGTACTACTTATAAAACATATTCAACTAACGTAATACCTGAACTGGAGTAAACATTAACCTCACACAAAACTACTACTACTAACTGCGTCACTAATACCCCTTTCAGTATGTATGTGTGTCCATTGATTTATACACAATAATAAATCTAACCAGCTAGAACAAAACAAAAAACTATCAGGTGTTCGTTGGGAAAAATACTTTTTTTCTTTTTTTTAATATTGAAAATGTTTTATAGGAGGGTGATTTGATAAAAAGTGTAAAGTCCGTCCCACGGTTTGTTGGGGGTAGATTGGAGTGAGCGTACATTACTAAAATTATGGAGGGGGTGTGACTGGAATATTTTTAATCCCGAATGAGTGCCGAACGTTAAAGGAAACAGTTCAACTAGTTATATTAATATTATTGTCAAAAATCATATGTTTTAATTAATTATTTAATTTATTTTTTTGGGAGGTTATCTTTTTGTCGGTGTGTAACTAATTCAAATTCAAACTGTTATTGTTAAGGCTCCCGCAAATAGTTTAAAACATTCGCCGTGAAGCCTTAGGAATTGCGAGCTGGTTACTTGTCAAAAGAGAATTAGGGCAATCCAACCATTAGGCATAGAATCACATTTCATTTTATTAAATTTCAATAATCAATACATAATAGAAATTAAACTGTACTGCTACAAACTGAAAATCAATACTGCTATAAATTATAATTTTTACTGTGGTCAGATCCTATATTACGAAAGATAGAACTGACTTTTTTATCACCGGTACCAAGGTATATATGACGTCATTACCATTTTTTTTTCGGATCCAATTCGAAGTTCCTAGTTCATTAAATATTTTAATGTTGGTACCTGTGGCTCGTGCCGGCCGGCATATACGAAGTTATATTTGCTTGTAGAATGAGCTGGAAGAGTATGAAGCGACGGGGCGTCTGGTAGCGGCTGGGCGCTGAATGGGCGACTGGGCGTCCTGGTAATCGTCCTGATGACGGAAATTTCTCTGGTGGGCGGTAGACCGCAGAGAGATCTAAATTAATCAAGTATTGATAATTAGAACTTTTCCAACTGCATCCAGCTGAGCTGCCGACAGACAAAAAAATAGATAAGTAATCTAGTACAGCTTGGCCAAGACTGACTGTAGCTCCGCTCAACTTCAAACGTCCAAAGTCCTCTTGTTTGATGTTATACACTGCAGTAGTGGGGATTGTTTATATTACATTAAACTTGATATTTACAAATTATTATTACTCTAAATTAATCGAGGCTTTAACAGTTATTATTACAAAAAAAATGACCATTCACCAATAAATGTTGCTATGATGTCATAAACCGTAAAACATTTTCAAAGCTTGACATTTTCGTGAAAATCAAGATTTTGTTTAATAAAGGTTTTAGATAGGTGAATATTTTGCTTTTCTTATTCTTGCAAGAGGAAGTATTGCATGTTAATTTATAGAGTTTTCATTGGGCATATATAGTTTGATGCCCGCTAAATTGGGCAGAAATTATTTTAGTGTTGATGTTGTGTTTTGTGTAAAAAAAAAAAAACGAGAAATATAGGAAGCTCTCACCTGTTCTTCCGTTCAGGTATAACTGGGTGATCTGACAGAGTCAATGTATTATTATTATATTATTATGGGCGCAATCCAAAGTGCAGAGCCCTCTGAGCTCAATAGCTATCCTTCCCCCCTCCCCAAAACAATAATTAGGATCTAGAACAAAAATTCATAGCCAATGCATCATAGTTTCACAGCTGTCCAAACAAATAGGGGAAGCAGCCAAACTCTTCAAATCTCTTCAGATTCCAAGCGATCTGCCGTAAGATGGTTGGGCTCCTATGTTCCACATTCTCTACAAAAGAAATCTGACATTGAGCCGCATTAGTAGAGATATTAAAGCATTGCGCCTAATAAGAAATTGCCAATGAATGAAACATCATTCTACGTTTCATCACGCTACCAACATCATTTTACTCTTTGTTCGTAACTCTGTGCTC
>JAAEAF010008054.1:55990-94249 GCA_011037195.1 Triatoma infestans
ATTTTCAATTCTAATTAACATTATTTAGATGATAGAATTGTTTAATAAACTGAAATAGCACTTTAGATGAAGACTTAACCCCACCTCTCCCTCATAACTGCCCTTAAATGAATTTTCCCAGAGAAACATTTCAAATAAAATTTGCAGCTCTTTGTATATGTAGTTGATATTTCAAGTTTGAAGAAAATCGTCGGAGCTACTTTTGAGAAAAACGCAAAAAAGTAAAAAAAACAAAAACAAGTAAAGTGGTACTTCCGGTTGGAGAATTTTGACAGATAACGTACTGTCAGATCCCATGGTGATACCTAAACGGAATATCATGTTTCAACTTTCTACGGTTTTCCTTTTTTGAGCTAAGCTGTTCATACACACACACACACAGACCATTTGCTAAAAACCATTTTTTGGACTCAGGGGACTTCAAAACGGATATTTCCGCTGAAAACTCGATATTGAAAATTTGACACGATTACAATACTTCCTCTTACTTCGAGTGAGAGAAAGTAAAAATTACATTTCAAGCTGACAAAAAAATTCTAAAGGTTTTTTTTCCCTCATCTTATACAATATTGATGTTTAATTTTCTCAGTATATATGTATGTATATTAGAAATAGGAAAACTAATATTTAAGTCTAATCACGTACTCATGTGTGGGAAGTTCGTATATGTATAAATATAAGAATGGCCTAGGTTTGCAAGCCAACTAAGATGCAATATCACCAGACTGCAGTTACCCACCCTCCAATCAGCGTCGACATCAATACCCATCTTCTCTTACTCTTCTTTCCGACCTAATTCAATATCTATGCAAATTCGAACTCTCTCCTCATCTGTCAGAGCCTGTAGACAGGCATTGAGCAGACGAATTTTCCTGATAATGTTGTCTTATTTCTTCTGGTATTTGTTAAATCTTTTCTTTACATATATATATATATCTTATTGTAATTTACATAGTTATAATTTACAAATAGATTAACTTAACCTAAAACTACAATTGAGGAAAGTGTGACCATTCCACCTACCACAAAACTACATTAAAATTTACATTCTCGGAAAAATGTAAAAAAAAACAAAAGTGATAGTTCTATATAAATGTAGTTGTCAATTTAAGTTCAAAAAAAAAACCTCTAACTTTAAAAACTTATCTTTATCGAGAAAAACGTATTTTCCGATATCAAAAATTTCACAATGCTGATCGTGAAAAAGATGTTATTAGTGAACGGTCTGTAGAATGTGCGAACTTTAAGACAAAATATCCCAAAAATGAAAAATCGCAGGAATTCAAATTTGATTTCCAATTTCCAGTACCACCATCTCCATCTGATAATAAATTTTGTTGGCCAAAAAATCCTTTGACCTGAAGTGCAACTTTTTTACTAAATTAATGAAAACGATATTTTTTAAACATCGTATTCTACCCTACAAAAACATAAATTCTTATCACTTTCATTTGAAAAATTGATTTCATGAAGTTCTGAGAATTTTAAGACTTTAATTTTTAAATTATGTAGGTTTGTCCAAAGTTAATAGGCGCACACTTCTGGACTGCAAAGTAATATACATGTACCTTATTACCACATCTGTATTTATGTAAAGGTTAAGTAAAAATATCCTGATTTTCGAGATGCAAAGGATCAAGGACGTTGAACACCATTACAAATAAATTAAAACACAACAACCACAAATATCCAAGTTCAATGTATAATTGCCAATATTATAACTGTATTTACTGCAGTAAGAAAGAGTCGTTTAAGTGGTTCACTACAGAGATTTCTGTTGGTTTTTGAAGTTACATACAACTATATATGAAAGATGTGATAAGCAAATAACAAAACAGATAGCAGAATTAACGATAGATTTGATAAGACCGAAAAACGGGCTACAAAAGATTTCAAGTATCTAGGCAGCTTACTAACGTGCAAAAACGACGTAAGCCAGAATATTAAGAGTAGAATAAGCGCTGGAAATAGATGTTATGCAGCCTTGTTGCCGCCAGTCCGAAATAAAAGTCACCATTTATAGGACGATCCTCAGACCAGTAGTTTTGTATGGTTCCGAAACCTGGACCTAAGGAAGGCGGATGAAAGAAAGTTAAATACCTGGGAAAGGAAGGTGTTGCGGACGATATATGGGCCTATCCAGGAAAATAGAGTATACCGAATAAGGAGGAATAAGGAACTAAGAGAGCTTTACAGGGGGGATGATTTTGTGGCCACAGAAAAGACAGGCAGACTGCGCTGGTTGGGGCATCTGCACCGGATGGATGCCAGTCGGGGGGGGGGGCAAAGAGGCTCTATGAAGGGCATCCCAGAGGGAAAAGACCGCGGGGAAGGCCCCGTTTAAAATGGCTACAGGATGTAAAAGAGGATCTGGGGAAGATGGAGGTAAGGCAATGGAGAAGGAAAATTGATGATAGAGACGCCTGGCAGCTAATTCAGGCGAAGGCCAAGGTTCTTCAAGGACCGTAGAGCCAATGGAAGAAGAAGAAGAAAAACGGGGAGGGCAAAGCCTCATTCTACTATGGCCTGCATTAAGAAGTCTATTGTGGATCCCATGGGATTATAACACATCCATCACCTTCGACCTCTTAATCAGGCCTAGCAAAGCTGAAAGTGTCTCCGTCATCAAGCTGGTAGCTTCGGGGATTACTTGTCCCCAGTTGTAGAAACCTTGTCCTCATCAGGCCGGCATACTCACAAAGGATGTGTACCGGGATTTCCTTCTCAGCCTTGCAGAATCGGCATAACGCAAGTAGTAAATTGGTATTTGTGCCTATTCCGCCTATTAATGCCCTGTCAGTAGATCCACTATTACCCTTATATCCCTTCGGCTATGGCTAATTAACTATAACTTTCATCTGTGACTTCAAGAATTGGAGAGAAGTGTGGTTGAAAGAGCAAGTCCACATGGTAGAAGATTTAGGAATATGTTTTTTAATCGGATTTATCGCTGTGGAATCTAGCAACTTCAGATTAAATTGTATAGTTATATTAATTTGTCATTTTTATAATTTTTCCAGACTTTTTTGGTCGAAGAAATAGTATTTTGTTAAAATTAGATAGATCTTTTCTATGTTCTTTCTATTTAACTTAGAAAAATTCTATAATCTTCTAAGTATTTAATTCCATAATTCCAGATTGCTCTGAAAGATATGTGTAGGAATGTCGCTTGTTGATTACCAATAAACATTAGAATTCTAAAGACAATAATTATTGTAATCAGTGGCGGCTCGTGGATAATGAGAGTGAGGTTTACAAATAAGCAGTAAATTAAAATTGAACTTAGTACTGCATATTTTAAGTGTTTAGGATTATTTAAATAAAATTTGAATTAAATTACTGGGAGACCTCAATACATAATATATTTCTGGTTAAAATTCGACACATTCGCGATAGTACCTCTTACCAGGAGCAAGGGAAAGTAAAAAAATTAAATGTTTAGCGAATCTATAATAATTAAATGTGATGTATACTATATACATCACAACTGTGGTTTCCAAAATAAAAGAAAAAAGTTACATTGTTAAATAGAAATGTAATCATTTTTTTTTCTTTTTCCTTTTATCAATGAGGTCATTGTGAACATAATTAACTAAAAGGGATAGAAGGCGATGCAGTGTCACAGAGGATGTAGACAACAAGATAAAAGGAAGTCCGTTTCTAAGTCTCTTTTATAATGGAGGCTCTTTGTACCCGAAGAATCAATTTATTGGATAAAAAAAACCTTTCGGCTTCCTTCTTTTAACAAAAAAAAAAAAAGAAAAAGAATTTAGCTAGTTTTAGCTAAACTTCACAATTGAAAGAAAATGTACAATGAAATAAAAATATCCAGTATTATGAAGGTGGAGGACTTGGTGAATTTATAATTTAACGTTTATATATTTAACCAATGAATATAACCAGACTGATATTTATATAGACTGACTTGGAACCCTCACACACGGCTCGAACGCTCCGACGTCTAAATACGTTTTAGATTTCTCTTCAAACTGCTTGGCAAATGCTCAAAATTATCGCTCTTGAAATGTTTTTGGTGATGTTGTGTAGTGGTAAGTTGTGGCGTGAGCGGTTTTGTAAAATGGGCTTGTAAATATATATGTTTAAGAGAGAAGTAATAAGAAATAATTATGAAAACATTGGTAGATTAAATTAAATATATTATCTTTAAAGATATTTTAATATTTTCAAATATCACAACTATTATGTTTATGAAATTAAGTATTTATCTAGATTAAATGCATAGCTCTTATGTTTTAATTTAAAGTGGCACTGATTTTTAGAGAGCGATTCCTGAAGCAAGTGTTCTGGCTTTGAAAGCAGAATGTAGACAGTCTTGAAGGAATGCCCTCTCTAACGGGGGATTTTCTCTTACAAAACAGTTGGCCAAGTGGCATTGTTATTTTCCTAACGGATTCTTGTGCTTTTGTCTCTAATGGTAGTCATCACTGAATGACTATCAATCAAGTCAATCAAGTCATTGTAATTATTTCTTAGCTTATTTACTTATTGTAAAATTAATTACAGTTGTAAATTTCAAATAGTTAAAAAGAAAAATATATAACCAGATATGGAATTCTACCAATACTTCTGTCTAGATATTAATATTTTATGGGTAGTGAAACCGTACATTGTACTGAAATAGCACTTTAGAGGAAACCATAACGCGAAAGTTCGCTCAGAACACCTAAAGAAATCAATTTTCCCAAGAAAATGTTTCAAATAAAAATGATTGGTACTTATGTTTGAGGATAATGTATGAAGTTTAAAGAAAATCGTTGGAAGCCGCATTCGAGAAAACCGCGGAAAATAAAAAATAAAAAGAAGAAAAAAACCATTCAGTAAAACTGCATTTCCGGTTGATGGATTTTGCCCGAAAATTAGTGTCAGTTGCGGTGGTGGTAGTATCTAACAAAATGAATACTAAGTTTGAGGTTTATGCGTTTTTCGTTTTTGAGATATTCTGTTGGCATATATGTGTCTTATTATATATATATATATATATATATATTTATTTATTTATTTATTATTATTTATTATATTTTTAATCAACAAACGGCGTAAGCCTTATGGTTGAAGTCATTACATGTGATACATACAGTGATACATAAAATAATAATAGTAAAATAATACATGCTCATTTAACAATTTAATCTTCAAGTAATGCAAAAATGTTTTTTGAAAAGTCCAGATGCCATTTGGAAACCCACATCACTAGGAATATACTCATTCCATGACCTGCATATTCTACAAATGACGTCAGCGTTGAACAGCGCATTAGTCTTAACGGCAGGGACCACGAAATGCTAAGTACTGCGCAAGCAGCGAGGTGGTACATGAAAAGGAATGGCAGCAAGTAGCTCCATGCAATCAATTTCGCCATTCAGGAGCTTCTTCAAGAATAAAAGACCAGCATTACGTCTTCTACACTCTAAAGAACAGAAATGAGTAGCACCAACCTTTTGTTAAAAGTCCTGATGAAACGGTTTTGTATAGCTTCCAGTCTAACTATATCCTTCTTAGTGTAAGGACACCAAATCAACGACGCGTACTCAAGAAGGCTTCTGACGTATGCATTGTACACAGTTAGCACCGCTTTGGGATCTCTAAGATCATGAGTGTGCCTTATTACAAAACCCAGTGCTCTCAATGCTTTCCTACAAACATATTCAAACTGTTTCGTGAAAGAGAGGTCATGACTCAGAGTAACTCCTAAATCCTTTACGTTACGAGTCCTCTCCAATGGTTTGCCATCAATGAGGTACTGATATGATATAAAAGTCTTTTTGCGATAAAAAGAAATGACTTGGCATTTTTTAACATTTAGCTCCATGCCATTACTGCAGCACCAGTCAGAAATAATGCGGAGGGTATCTTGAATTATAATGCAGTCCGACTGGGAAGCAACTTTATGGAAGAACTTCAAGTCATCCGCAAATGCAAGTACCTCAACATCCGAGATCCTTAGTAGTAGGTCATTAATAAAAATTAGGAATAGTCACGGTCCAAGGTGTGATCCTTGAGGTACACCAGATACAACATCAAACCAACGTGATACCTCCGAATGCCACCTCACCCGGCATTTTCTATCCCGAAGGTAATCTTCAAATCACTTCAGCATAGGACCACACAAGCCTAGCAACTTCAGTTTCTCCACTAACAAGGAGTGAGGCACACGGTCAAAAGCCTTTTTAAAATCAGTATAAACCATATCATCCTGGAAACCATTACTAATTTCACCTACTATAAAATGAAGAAATGAAGCCAAGTTTGTAACCGTAGAGCGTTGACTTAAGAATCCATACTGTTTCGTGATATATTATAGATACATTAACAAAACATGTTTTTCGATCTTAGCGGACCTCAAAACATGTATTTCCGCTTTAAAGTCAATTTCGAAAATTTGACACGTTGGCAAGAACGAAATAATTGCTTTTACCAGGAGTAAGAGTACGTAAAAGTTGAAGATTTAGCGAACTAGTTAAAGACTAACTTAATGTCTAAATTTGCAAGTATTTATTTATTTTTTTAAGAACTATATAAAAGTTTGTAAGAGCGTATGTTGTTAAAGCGATCGAATCAAAAGCCAATGGCAGTAGATAGTAAACTGATTGTAGAAATCTTCTTAGAATGATTGCGCTCCCATTACTTTAATTGGCCGATTTACCTCTTCTTCTTTGTTTGTTAAGAAGGAGAGGTTTAGCATATTGTTAAAATAAAATTAATTAATTAATTGATAAAATATACTTTGTAATGGGAACTCCAGTTCCCCACCTAGGACAGCTAGTGGGGCAGAATAACTGTGGTCAGGTGCTTTGTCATAGTGGGTTGTTTAGCATAAAGTTGTTGCTTCACATAAATTACTAATGTTTACGTTAAGACATGATGCATATACATACCTGAGTGGATATTGTGGGCGGTCTGTGTCTCAAGACTTGTAGCAGCCTCTATCTCAAGGCCTTATTTAAATTTAAACCGAACAGGCAGGTCTCCAAAACCCCTCTGAAGTCTTTTTTTTTTGGGATAATGTTTTAAATAGATGAGGTAGGTTTATGCAGTGAGCATTCCAATATTGAAGGAAATCTATATAATCTTTACTGGAGTTGGTACTCCTGGACGTCTAGGGCAATGATTCTCAAACTTTTCGGGGTCGTGGATACATAAGAATGATCCCTTGCCTTTTTTTTTCTGGGGAGAAGGGGCCCATTGCAGTGCGACCTACACGGTCTATTGTGCTATACCCTTTGGTGCCATAGGTTAGCCTGCAGCATGCTTTCAGATACCATGAGCGAGCCTCTCACCTAAAGCACCCCACCAAGTTAAGATCCCTAAGGAATATGAATATCCTGGAGGAATCTAGGAAGGGTTTCTTCCCCTCCTCCTTCTGGTAACTACCCAGGTTCCTTAATCTTCTCTGCATCACAGTCCGTTGGGGGTCGTATTGAGATTTTCTCCAACTCACAACAGAATCTGCACATGCCTTCACTTTCTAAGCGCGCTTCGTTATGGGTCCTATCAGTCTACAATGCCCATTGAGGAAATCCGTAAGAATGCTTAGCTTATTCTTACTGAGGCCGATGCATGCTTCCGACCTCCCTGGGTTATAATTCCCCAAGCAGATCTTTGCCTTCCTGAGTCTTGGGAGGACGTGCCAGAGTTGAGATCTCCTTGTTTCCATCTCCTTCTTGAGTTCCTGACTCCTGACCTCAGGGCTACCCTTGAGGATGACTCCATGACTCAGAGCTCCCTATACATTGTACGATGAATCCTGCTTGTAATATTTTAAGTTCACATAATATTTTTGTTAAACCATTTATGCACAATCCAGCAATACTTAATTTCAATAATATTTGATTGCGGAGAAAAAATTTTCTATTATGATTTTAAGGCATAAAGTTATTTTATTTTTTTTAATTCATGCCATTTACAAAGAAATAAAACGAAATGGAAGAATTAAGAAAAATATGAAAGTCAAGATATTAAATTAATTCCCACAGATCAAAGAGAGGAAAATGCCAGCCTGAGAGTGACATAAAAAAATCAATATCTGGAAGAATACTTAATTATTTCTTGAATTACGTAAGGAAAAATACTATGTAAAATATGTATTTATACTATTTATTTGAGGCTTCCCAACCGTCATCTCACGCCCCACCCACTATGAGAAGCTATGGTCTGGGGTAATGAGTTTCAATGTACAGCGGAGAACAAAAGACAAATCGCCCATAGGGAATAGATTTCTTTCTTGGGGAAATATTGTGAAAGCCTAAGGTTGATGACCACAGATCCAAGGAAGTCAATAAAGATCATTGTGTTGCAAAATTTGTGGGTCCAATCAAATAGCTTGAGCATAATGACATAGGGAAGAATCAATGTAAGGACGACCATGTGGAACAAACTGTCTTAGACGCCTATTCCGAAAGGAGCACGTCTATTTTGAGTCTCTAGCCCGCAGAAAGAAGCTACATTTAAGACAAGAGCGCTTGAAAATTGTCACACTTTGTATTAACTAATGACCTTTTTTTTTTTGGTCATTAAGGAATGTTTTATTAATAACATTACTTGTAATAAAGTGAAGAATTTTGTACAGGTTATTATCAAGTGAGGAGTCTAAAAAATTATTTTATTAAAACTTCTAGTGACTGGTTATGCGGAATTTCATTTATTATGGCAGAGGAAAGTGAAGTGTGGAGGTAAATCTGTGCATTGATCGCAAGGAACATAACAATAAAGTTGAAGAAAATTAAAAAGGAAATGAATTATGTTGGAAAATGAAACTGTTTAGTAAGGTGACTGACTACACTTTATGTTTCAAACAAAAAAGTAAAATAAAAAAAAAACCAATCATAGCAAAAACTCATAACTAATATACAACTTGATTTCTTTCCTTTTCCATATTTCCATTCCTTTCTGAACATGTTTAGACTTTCTTCTTTTCCTGGATCTTTCCTTCTTACCTTTTGCTTTTATTCTATTGAAAAAATTTTTTTTAATAAAATGAAACTTTGTAAATCTTTGAATAAAAGTGTGTCTGTATCTTTAAAGTTCTCTGGTACGACTGTAAATTTTACTATTGGGCGAACTAATATTTTTGTTACATTTTATCAATGATTATGTCATAAAATTTGTAATTAATAAATTTCAAATTTTATAATACTGAATGGTTTATTTGATTACTGCCTCTAAGATTCTTAAAGGACCTTAGAAGGACTTTCAAATAAAAGTGGTAGGCATTCATATGTATAAAATTTAGCCATGTAGAGAAAAACTATTAAAAAAAAAAATCAGTTAAGTCGTATTTCCGGTTGACCGAATGGATTTTGAACACAGCCTTATTGCATGATGTAGAATATCGGTTTGAGTTTCCTGTAATTTTGAGATATTTTGTTCATAGACATATTCATGCATACAGACCAACCTCTAAAAACATTTTTCATAGTCAGCGATTTCAAAACATCCAATGAAAATTCAGTTTCGAAAATCTGGCATATCGCAGTACTTCCTTCATAAAGCATTAAGAGAAACTAAAAATTAGGATGCCGTCAAAGATACAAACTTAAGAGTCTCATATGACTTAGTTCGAAGTATTTAAGTACACAGTTATAAAAGACTGGCTTGATAAGAGATACAACTTATTCGCAAGCTCCTATTTTCTTGAAACTTGCACAAAGAAGTAGCCCCCCATAAATTGTATTGGATTGATAACTTTTGACGTTAGCTTAAGTTGCAGCTTCTATAAAACTCAAAAAAGTCACTTTTGCTGGAATAATGTTTTAAATAATCGTGATAAGTGAAACAAAAAATAAATTTTTTTGTTTACATTCTTTATTGTTTTACCTTCTCTTACATTTAGTAAGAGGAAGTATTGTAATCGTGTCACCGGAAATATCCGTTTTGAGGTCGTCCTCTGAGTCCACCACAAAAGTGGTTTTTAGAAAATGGTCTGCGTGGTGTGTCTGTGTGTGTATGTGTGTTATATGTATATGAACAGCATAGCTCAAAAACAAAAACCTGTAGAAAGTTGAAACTTGATATACCGTTTAGGTATCACCATAACATCTGACAATGGGTTATCTGTCAAATTCCTCAACCGGAAGTACCACTTTACTAGTTTTTTTTTTTACTTTTTTGCGTTTTTCTCAAAAATGGCTCCAACGATTTTCTTCAAACTTGATATATCAACTACACATACAAAGAGCTACAACTTTTATTTGAAACATTTCTCTGGGAAAATTCATTTAAGGGCACTTATGGGGGAGGAGCGCGGTTAGTTTTTCATCTAAAGTGTATTTCAGTTATTAAACAATTCTATCATCTAAATAAGGTAATTAGAATTAAATATGTTGTAGAAATTCCGAGTTTGAAAAATCGGATAACCGGAAGTGCGTTTGTTTTTAACACTTTACTAAATGATTTTTTTTCACTTTTTCGCGATTTTCTCAAAAATGGCTACGACGAATTTCTTGAAACTTCCTATATAAACTAAACATCCAAAGATCTACATCTATTATTTAAAACTTTTCTCTGGGAAAATTCGTTTAAGGGCACTTTTGGAGGCGGGTGGGGTTAGTTTTTCCTCTAAAGTGCTATCATCCAAACAAAATTAATCAGAAATAAATAGATGGCCGAAATTCAGAGTTTTAAGAAAATTAGTAAACCGGATGCGCGCTTTTACTGAACAGTTTTTTTCAGTTTTTGACAAATTTCATTAAATTTAGTACACAATTTATAATATTTGTCTATCATAATTTTGAGAACTGGAGTAAGAGAAAGTTGTGTGAGTGTTTCACACCAGATTTTTTTTATTTTTATTTGTTTGTAATTTTTCTTTTTCTAAGGCAACTAATCTCTGACTGTCGAAAGACCAAGAGTATGTCTGCCTTAATATTATTACTTAGTATTATATTTTATTGTATAATTTAAGTAATAAAAAATAAAGTAAGTAAATTGTATATTAATAAAGACATTATTATTATTTTTATAATCGTGATAAACCTTTACTAAGTTGCTATGTTAAGTTAGTAACGAAGTTCAATGTGAAATATTTTTTGGACCCACATTTAAGAAAACTCGAAACTAAACTTTTAAACTTTTTGGTATAAACTCAATTTCGAAAATTTGACACAATCCTAATACTCTTTCTATTTTAGAAGGAAGAGATTCTAGCAAAAAAGAGAAAGTGGAATCTTTGTGATGGAGGTAAATGAATCAGTTTTATTTTGAATTTCTTGGAATATTTTGTTTTCTGAGTTTTATTTTCTGAGTGATGCTTTCACAGAGTTTATTAACAGTATTATTTTCATAATTTTTGGGGACATCGAAGAGTTGGTCAACTCTGGCTAGTGCAAGAAGCCTTTGATGGGAAAATTCAGAAAACCTTTAATTCCCGTGAAAGTAAAGTTAGTGTTTGGACTCAACATCGTGAAAAAAATTTGAGGAACTACAATTAGTAACGGAACCTTGATAGCGAGGGCCAGAACTGGCAAGTCTTGTCCGCTTGACGGCTGTTGCGCCAAAGATGTTCTAGATTTTGGGAGGAATACCAAGAAAGCAATCTCGGTTTCATCAAAGAGAAAATAAATTATAAAAAAGAAAAGTTAGAGAAAAGAAATAGTTGGTTGATTTAAAATAGGAAGGAAATTCACTAGAATATAAAAATTAGCATCCCTAGAGAAAATTCAGTTATTTATTTGTCTGTTTTGTAATATACATTAAAGTAATATATTAGAATGAGGTAAGTATGTTGTATTCCATTCTTGACAAAGTCTCCATGGGGAAATCATTACGATATTATATGTTATTCAGGCATAGCATTCCATAATATAAGTTTAATATGAGCTAAATTTTATTGTAAGATTAAGATTTTAGATCATATTTGAACTTATTGCTACAATAAGAGTTTATTTTCTTATTTAAATGCACAAATATGTTAATTTATGCATGCTTTAAAGAATTTAATAGAACTATAAAATTACTAGTCCTCACGCGTTGGTCTAATGGCTAGCGCACTCGCCTTTAGTGCGAGAATACGGGGTTCGAGTCCAATGAGAGCAGAATCGATGTCGAACCAGAGCAACGTGAGAAAAAGTGGGAAGCTACAGTAGGTAACACACCTAGGTAGCGAAGGCCGTAACTAAATAGCGTGGGAAACGGGGCGTGCTTAGCGATACACGCTCCCCAATAAAAAATGCCGTCTGATAAGCCTTGGCCTTTTAAGGGCTGTTATGCCATAGGTTTATTTATTTCTATAAAATTACTAGCAAAAATATTTCTGGATAAATTCTACAAGACTTATTGTGCTGGAATGAAACTAATTGTTCTTTAAATATGTGGATGGGTTCGCAATGCTGCCTTTCATCCTTTGTAGCATGTTTATTCTTGTTATTTCTAAGAGCTGATAGCAACTCTCTAGACGAATTTGATAGCCTTACTCTACCGATGGATGACAATCCGAAACCGGTGAGAAACGACAAAAATAAGCATATTAAGAAGGATTTTTGCACTGCGACCAAAACAGGTCTATTGCCACCCCATTAATACCAAGGGTGAGACTAATCACTTACAGCACTCCTTCTTCCAGATTAAGATCTCTGAGAAATCTCAGTATCTGGAAAGATTCTAAGGAGGCTATGTCTTCGTCCAATACCAGGTAACTACTCAGACTTTCAAATCTTCTCTGGATGATAGCACCGCACTCCTTAGAAGGTGTATTGGGGTCTACTCCATCTCCCCACTGAATCTTCAGGTGATATCGTGTTCTAGGCCTTCTTCAGTTACCCCCTGAGTCTATAATGTCCCGTGAGGAAATCCGTCAGCATAGAGACCTATTTTTCCTTAAACTAATGCACACTTATAACTGCCCAGACAAGCAATGCCTCAGTCCTGGAAGGTTTTTCCAGGATTCCCAGAAAGGCTTTCTTCACTTCCTCCTCATTTCTGAGTTCTTCGAGAAGAGACTGGTCACTTATTCCACAGTAGAGTTTAGATCCCAAAAAGGGAGATGCAGCGCCTTTCCTTCCCAGGATGTCGGTAATCTCATTTCCAGGGTATGTTGGCATGCCTTAGACCATTACTAACTCGCATTACTATAAACAGACCATTTTCTAAAAATTACTTTTTTGGACACAGGGGACCTCAAAACGTATATTTACGGTGAAAACTCGATATCAAAAATTTGACAATACTTCCTCCTACTAGGAGTAAGAAAAAGTAAACAGGAGAACACTTGACAGAGGATATTAAAGATGTAAAATGGGATTTTGAAAATAATTTATTATGGGGACTTCTCCTTGACCTTTTTAATTGTTGTAAATTATTTCATTAGCATTTTTTTGAATTTAGATATTTAATAAAAAAGCTTTACGTTTCGGCACTCACATGCCTTCTTCAGTGGCCTGTTTACTGATATACAAGATAGATGTTTTAATACAATTATGTTAAGTTACTTTACATGAAACAATATTAATATGTGGTTAAATTACTTCCAAATATTATGATGTCTATTGCAATATTCATTGTTTATACATAATTATACGTAGATGCTATATTACTAAACCATATATTAAGTTGGATTTATAAATGTTAGGAGGTTACGTTGTATTATGTGTATTCAAGATATAGCGAAAGGGCGTGTAAGTTTACGGTGTGTTTGTGTTTTCTAAATTAATATTTGTGTGGTTATTAGTTTTTATGTTTAATAATGTTTTGTAAATTTGATTTAGGTTGTATGTGTGTCTGTTCTGTGGTTTACTAAATTTGACTCCCTAACGATATATATGTATTATTTCAAGTATGTTCCTTTTATTGACATTTATTCCTCTAGCCTTTATTACTTCCTCTTACTCCCACTAAGAATAAGTATTGTAATCTTGTCAAATTTTTTTATCGAGTTTTCACCAGAAATATACGTTTTAAAAGTGGATTTTAGAAAATGGTCTATGGTGTGTGAGCTTTACGTACGTAAAAAAACGAAAAATAATAGAAAATTCAAACTTGTTATTCCGTTTAGGTATCATTATGGGATCCCGACAGTAAATTATCTGTCAAAATTGCTCAACCGAATTATACCAGTTTTTTGAATACATTTTTCACTTTGTTGCAATTTTCTCAAAAAATAGCTCCAACAATTTTTCTTTAAACATAGTACATCAACTACACATATTAAGAGCTACAACTTTTCTTTTTTTTTTAAACATTTCTCCGGGGAAATTCATTTAGGGCATTTTTATTGGGAGAGATAGGATTAGATTTTCCTATTAAATGCTATTTCAATTTATTACACAAAATAATATTAATCAGATTTAAATATTTTGTTGAAATTCCGAGTTTGAAGATAATTGGATGACCGGAAGTGGGTTTTTACTAAAAAGTATTTTTCAGTTTTCTCTTAATTTCTCTAAAACTGCTCCAAAGACTTTTCTTTAAACTAATAATTATATGAACTACACATATAAGGAGCTACAACTTTTATTTGAAACATTTCTCCTGGTAAAGTCATTTAAGGTGGCTTCTGGGGCAAGGGGAGGTTTTATGTTTGCCTCTAAAATGCTATCATAATTGATTATGCCATAATTCTACCATCTGAACAAAGTCAAATAGAAATAAATAGATTGCCAAAATTACGAGTTTCAAGAAAATTAGTAGTAAACCGGAAGTGCGTTTATACTGAAAAGTTTTTTATAGTTTTCACGATTTTTCACCATAAAAACACCGCCGAATTATATAGTATACTATTATTATTATTCAAGGAAGGTGCAAAACCTTAAGCTATCCAAAGCCTGCCTCGGCCCATATAGCAACCCCTAAAGAATAACAACTACCGGGTCTGGAACAAAAGTCTAGGCCCAGATTTTACCCATCTATGTTTCACCACAGACCGAACAAACCGGACCAAAACCTTAATAGGACATAGCTTAAGATCCTCTACCGATATCCTATTCCGGCCGAAGGTCCTAAATCTAATCTCCTCGCAGCCTAAACAATCCGTCATTAGATGCATGGGTGTTTCCTCCTCCGTCTCAGAAACTCTACAAAAGTCAGGCATGAGTCCCATTGAATATAGATGTCTCCTTAAGCCACAATGCCCAATGAAGGAAGCAAACCAAATGCCTGAGAGAGGTCCGTGAAAGACATCGGATCCCGCTATTCAAAGTTCCGTCCGGACCCCCAATGAGCATCTTAGACTGCTGACAACCCACTGCACTCATCCATAAGGATGAGTGCTGCGAGGTCATCCACGTCTGGAAGCCTGACAAACATGTGTCAGAAGACACACCAACAGCAGGCATACGGTATACTAACTAAAAAATTTGTCAATTACAATTTTGTAAAGTGCATTAGGAGAAAGTTGTGTGAGTGTTTCACGCCAGATTTTTTTGTTGTTGTAATGTTTTGAATGTATATTTTAATGTGGTTGTATGTTGTGATACGGCCGTATTTTGTTTTTTGTTACTTTATGTTATTTTATAATAATCTGTTTTTCCGTTTTTCTTGATATTGGCTAATCTGCCCCAGTATAATGGGACCGGACAATTATTATATTTACATTTAATTGAAAATATTGGGTTTGTTTGTTTCGGAGTGTAGAACGTACACAATACATTAAAACATTTATTTTATATCAGTAAATAGGCCACTGAAGAAAGCCTGTACCGAAAACTTTCTCTTAGTCCTAGTAAGAAGAAGTATTGTAATCGTGTCAAATTTTCGATATCGAGTTTTCACCGGAAATGTCCGTTTTGAGGTCCCCTGAGTCAAAAAAAGTGGTTTTTAGCAAATGTTTTGTGTGTGTGTGTGTGTGTGTGTGTGTATATGTGAACAACATAGCTCGAAAATGAAAAATCGTAGAAAGTTGAAACTTGATATTCCGTTTAGATATCACAACGGGATCTGACAGTACGCTATCTGTCAAAATTCCTCTACCGGATGTACCACTTTACAAGTTTTTTTTTTACTTTTTTGCATTTTTCTCAAAAATGGCACCGACGATTTTCTTCAAACTTACTATATCAACTACACATACAAAGAGCTACAACTTTTATTTGATACATTTCATTGGGAAAATTCATTTAAGGGCACTTTTAGAGGAGGGGTGCGGTTATGTTTTTCTCTATCATAGGTTATGTAGTGGAAGAACGAAATAGAAAAATAATAGTTTAGAGTTTAGAATATTTGATAGTATCCAGAATTGTATTTTCTTAATATTTTATAATTATCTGTGACTTTACCTTCAAAAAGAGTGTGTTTTAGAGTCAGGTACTGTAAATTGGGGTCATTGCTAGTAGGGAAACAAAGGCACAAAATTTAATACAATGCAACTTGGCCAACTGCTTTGTTAGAGAGCATTCCTTCGAACAGTCTGTACTCTACCTTCAGACAACACAGTCGCATTCTGTTTCCAAAGCCAGAATCGCTCAGTGCCAATGATAGATATTTGCCTTTATTCTAGATATACTTCTGATTTATAATTGTGATATTGTAATGTGCTTAAATTTGTTTAGAAAATAATATATTTATTTTAAAACCAGTGGTACTCTCTGGATTATTTCTTAATACTTCATTCTCTTTTAAACTTGCATATTTACAAGCCCTTTTTCTACAACACCGCTCGTGCTACTACAAACACATCACACCATAACATTTCAGTTATTATACAATTCTATCATCCAAATACAATTAATTAGAAATAAATAGATGGCCAAAATGCCGAGTTTAAAAAAAAAATCAGTAAACCGGACGTGCGCTTTTACTGAACAGTTTTTTTCAGTTTTCGACGAATTTCATAAAATTTGGTACACAAACTATAAAATTTGTCAATTATAATTTTGAGAACTGAAAATAAGAGGAAGTTGTGTGGGTGTTTCACACCAGGTTTTTTTTTTTACAATTCAAAAAGAATTACTAACGTAAGAAATTACTAAATTTGAATATAATTTTTATTCATATTTTTGGTATGATCGTTTATAGAAAAATAAAAATAAAAAACATATTCTGGAAACGTTTGTAGAATACAGAATAGAAGAGTGGATTATATTGTGGAAAAATTGACGGTAAAAATAGTAAAATTATTTATCAAAGTTGGCATGCAAAAAACTATAATTAATTCCTTAGGAAATGGAGGGGTGTATCTCTGGGTTGAGGGGGGAATATCTTCCCCTTCTTGATGGTCTCCGCATAGTTATTAAAAAATTGTAAAATATAGACATAATTTTATTATATATATAAGGCCATATTTTTACTACATAGTACTTTAATATAAATAATATACCCTTTTTGTTGATTATAATAGATAAGAGCACTTTCTATGCATAACTTGTATGTAAAAAAAAAAAAAAAAATAGAGTTAGTGAAAGGGAAGGAGTGGGAAGAAAATGATAAGGAAATCATGTATTCATCGTTCTTTAGAACAGACATGAATAAGGGGGAAATTATATAGCCGGGAGAAGTTGAAAGCGTTGAGTATGCACGCTGCGATCATCTACAGCCCTCTCGTTTAATCAAACTGCTTTATATTCCAACGTCATCCTATTACGATTAAATTAATCCTGCGGTAAGTGAGAAACTCATCGTAATTTTATATAGCTGTATATATACACAAAATACGTTCATATAACTTTTACGAATTAAAATATAAATTTCTATTAATTTATTAATCATAATTATACTATTCATATTGTACTAATTACTTTCATTTTATTTACATTTTATAACTTTAATTTTCCTTCTTTGCCATTATTTGAATTTATATCATTTTGGGGGAAGGGGGGGGAATTGGAGTCTAAACAATGACACTTCTTTTGCATGTTTTCACTTACCAGTTTCCAAAGTCTTTTCTAAACATTTGGTATTTTGTCCGTCGAAGCATGCATATTAATTTTGTTCCTGATCCGTTTCGGATTTTCATCCATCGTTAGAGTAAATCTAACAATTTCGTGTAGAGACTTCACTTTAAACGTAATGTTTTCATTTCGACACTCATGCCCACATGTTCACACAACACACACAATCCTTTTTTTGACTCTCTCTCTCTCTCACACACACACACTCCTTTTTTTGACTCTCTCTCACACACACACAGAATCCTTTTTTTGACTCTCTCTCTCACACACACAAACACACACACACTCACACATACGCACCCATTTAGCCAGCAACTATTACTTTTTACTTTTTTTTCTTATTCTGGGCATTGCAAATTCAATTTCAGGCCAGAACTCAATTTTGACAATTTGCTATGACTATAGTAATCCCTCTAAAAAGCAGTTACAAAAAAAAAAAAAATGTAAACTCATGGTGAGATGAGAACCCAATACATATTCTTAGTCAGAATAATTCTTTTAATTAGTAAAATTATTGATAATAATAAATACAAGCGTTTCCATCCTTTCCTACTTAGAATGGAATTCCAGCCGATCACCAATTGAACAATATGATTAAGTAAGGAATCACTCGGCTTTAAGTCATCAATACCCAACTGCAAGATCATACGAACAATCATTGAATCAGATATGCAACTAATTCAATCATCCCCCCCACACATATTCCTAAACTGTTCAATCCCATCCACATAATATATAAACCAAAAAAAATATTGACTAATTATAATTATTTTAAATAATTCATTATTAAAAATCATTTTTGTTTATAGATTGTTTTATTTAAATTTTCTATAGCAATAATGAAATCTGTAAAGTGAATGTTTTCCAAAGACGCCAGACATATTTTTGTTGACACAATTAATAAATGCTGTGTTTAATAATGATCATTCGGCTTTTCGTCTTTTGCGCTAGAAAATAAATAATAAATAAATAAATTTTACCAATTCTGTATTGTAATTTTTATTTGTTGAATTATTTTATTATTATTATTATTATTATTATTATTATTATTATTATTATTATTATTATTATTATTATTATTATTATTATTATTATGTGTGGTCGTATTCAAATAAAATTATCACTTTTCCTGTAGTGGATTTGAAGAGCGGAAAAACACAAAAATGAATAAAAAAAATTAATTACTCCCCCCGATAGAGCGACACAGTACAGTTCAGCACAGTTTACGACGAGCTGACAGTCAGCAAACTTCTCTCATCAGTCGGCCAGTCTGTCTCTGCATATTTCTCTCGCTACCTAACTTCTATTGTAATGTTCTTGCAGTTTGAGTGTTCTGTTCATTACACAGTGTCCAGCTTATATTCTAATTTATTTCTCTAAAACCCATTCTCTCTAATTTTCTTTCCTTCTCACATCCATTATACTCCTATTAATTTTTATTACTTTCTCTTATTGCTGATAAGACCGTGACAAATTTTCAATATCGAAAGAGGTAAAGATTCGTCAAAATAGTGATTATTTTTTTTTTTAATTAATATGTTTATAATCAGCTTTCAATAAGACATAAGAAATTAACTAAAAGATAAAAAAAAAACTGAAACTCCGCGATTTATCAGAATATAAAGAAATATACTAATTCGCTTAGAAACTGATTGATTTCAAAACAGAACTAATGGGAACCTAAACTTTTATGGTTTTTATTCCGTAATAGCAATGCTTCATTTTGTCGATTCTGACCGGTTTCGAGATTTTCATCCATCGTCCCAGAATAACGTTTGCTATTCAATTCTTACTCTGACGATTTATGAAAATCACGAAACCGATCAAAACCAGCAAAATGATGCATGCTATGATGGATAAAAATCATAGACGTTATCCAGAGCACTGCGGATCCAACCACACACACACACACACACACACACACACATATTCAGAACAAACCTAAACTTTATAATTTCCTTTATTTCAACAAAATTTTATAGCCAATAATAATTATAGCCAATAATTTATTTATAGCCAATAACCAAAATGGCATTAACTTAAAAAAAAAAAAAAAAAACCTTTATTTTGTATAATAGAATTATAAATAAAATTACTACTAACAGGTTTACATGCAGTGAGTGACAAATTTAATTCTCTTTTACAATTCTCGGCAGCCATTCCCACAGCACATCCTATACCAACAAAAACAGGCCATTTCCTTCCTGGAAGTATATAATTGAATTTTCCATGAATATCATGTTTGTTAACTTTATATATATCTATAAGGCAATGGATTTTGTAAATAGTTTATTAATAGTTCTTTAATTTCACAAGAGAAAGAATGTAATGATACACTTTTGCAGCTCTAGTTCAGGTGTACAAATAAATGGAAGTTTTAAAAATAAGAAGTAAGTTTAACGTCTCAGTTCTTCAGAAATCCTAAATATCTATTATTTCCTCTTCAATGGAAGTATATTTTTTTAGGCCCCCCTAATTAAGGAAAAATATATTTTTAACAAATGGACTTGAAGGAGTGAACAATATCTCAAAAATACAAACCGCTCGGAAATATAAACTTAATATTCTGTTCTTGATACTCTGACAAAAAATTTTGATCCAAATCACTCAGAAGTGCGATTGTTGATTGTTGAGTTGATTTTCAGTATTTCGCGATTATCTTAAAAATGGTTACAACAATTTTCTTTAAACTTCTTATACTATCTATACTCATAAATGTCATACACATAAATTAATTAATTTTTCAAGAAACTTTGAGGGGGGGGGGGGCAGACACAGTAAAAGCGCAAAGCTTTCCTCTAAAACGGCGATTCTTTTTTTTTTTCAAACGTTTTTCTATCCGAGACCCTCTTTTGACTTTGTTTGTTTCTTGTGGCTTCCTTACAGATATACAGCAGAAACGTTCACGCGTGCGCTTCAGAAGTAGGTCCCACTTGTTTCTGGGATTTGTTACAGGAAGCTAAGTAGATAATGTTACTTTGAATTGTTCATAATTCACTTACAATCTTTAAAATGCACAATTAAGATATTTACAGACCTGGAAATATTTCTTTTTTGACAGATGAACAGGGACAAGCATTTTAAAACCGACTCTATTGAAGTGAGTAATAACCCCACTCAAGTCCTCTCTGACAATTATATTCAGACGTTCCCGTGATTCTCAATTTATTACACAAAATAATATTAATCAGAATTAAATAATTTGTTGAAATTGCAAGTTTGAAGAAAATTGGATGACCGGAAGTGGGTTTTTACTAAAAAGTATTTCTCAGTTTTCTGTTAATTTCTCTAAAACTGCTCCAAAGATTTACTTTAAACTAATAATTATATGAACTACACATATAAGGAGCTACAACATTTATTTGAAACATTTCTCCTGCTAAAGACATTTAAGGGGTTTATTGGGGGAAGGGGAAGTTTATGTTTGCCTCTAAAGTGTTATCATAATTGATTATGCCATAATTCTACCATCTAAACAAAGTCAAATAGAAATAAATAGATTGCCAAAATTACGAGTTTCAAGAAAATTAGTAATAAACCGGAAGTACGTTTTTACAGAGAAGTTTTTTTTTTTTAGTTTTCACGATTTCCACCATAAAAACACCGTATTTAGTATACGGTATACTAACTAAAAAAATTTGTCAATTACAATTTTGTAAAGTGCATTAGGAGAAAGTTGTGTGAGTGTTTCACACCAGATTTTTTGTTGTTGTTGTAATGTTTTGAATGTAGATTTTAATGTGGTTGCATGTTGTGATACGGCCGTATTTTGTTTTTTGTTATTTGATAATAATCTGTTTTCCGTTTTTCTAGATATTGACCGTAAGTGGACCGGAGAATTATTATATTTACCTTCACAATAACCCCATTCTTCAATGATTAAATAATTCACCCGACTAAAGTTACGGTCTTCCCGATACTTTCATACAAACGCGATGTAAGAGTAATCGCGGGGCAGCAAGAATTCTAAAGAAAATGCTGGAAGAGCTTCATGCCATATTGGCGGGCTGCGACATTTCGAAATTCCTGCATTGTATTTTAATGTTTTTCTGCCTCCGACGGGAATCACTGCAAAAAGTCTATGCAACACATTATTTTCTTCTATGGATGCCTCTTCCCGTGCCTTGGCCCGTCATTTACGCGATTTTCATCTGCGGCCCTTCGGAATATTCAGGGCTTCCAACCGCTACTTTTACTCAAAAATAACTATTCTGTATAATATATATATTTCCCCCCACCTCTATGATATTAGAGCATTACTCGAATTCCAAATTGGAACTATATCGGTTAACCGGAAGAGCAACTCTATAAAATAGGCATTTTGAGGTTATCGGATTGTTAACAAAATTTGGCTCCAAAGATTTTCTTAAAAATGCTAATTTTTAGACGCCTATCACTTTATCTGAAACATAAATGGATTTTTTGGGAGTTTCCCCCTAAAAGGGATTTGGATTAGCCACTACTTCAGAGATCTTCGAGCCGCTATGGGTACACTTTACTGACGATTATATTCTGTATACAAATACTGACATCTATAGGAGCCACAATGATCTTGGCTTTATAATCATTTCCTACACAAACAGCCATTGCAAGTTTCTGCGAAATCTGTGAAGTTAGATTTCAATGTTATTGAGGTTATGTTCGAGGACCTGTCTTCTGGAATAGCAATGTAATCACAATTAAGTATGTGCTTGTTATAAATGAGCACCAATAAGTATCTATACCGCCATATTTATATTTATGAGCTATTTAAATAAAATCCTAATTTTGATAAAAAACTGTCTAACACAGTTACAAGAAAGTTGTTTCATGTTAATATTTTTTTAACAAAAATGCTATTGAACAGTATATACAAAACAAATTTTTTATTTTTTATATTTGTTTTATATACAAATTAAAGAACATTAAAAATAAAAAACAGCAAGTATAAAAAGCCTTGTAGGCATTAGTTTATTACACTTCTTACAATCAATTCTAAATTCAGTTTTATCACTTAGTGCAATCAGATTAAGTGTAGGTTAACTCAAGCGTTTAATTAAATTTAACTGGCAGTTTAACGAATTTTCTTGTGCAGTCGTTAAATTTACAATATTATATAAACAAGTTTTGTGATTTCCTTTTTTCTAATAAATGTTTGATATATCTTACAAATAAACCATTTCATAATAATTATAATAATTAAAAAAAGCAAATTACCTTCCGTGAACAAGAACTTTGCCAGATAACCCAGGGCAGCTCCACCTGCTGTAAACAATATTTTTTTGAAAAGAAATATACTGTCTAACAATTTATTTACCTGACAAAGAGGCATAGAGAAATTGAATGTCTCTACTGCAATGACTTGTATAGAAGGCCAAACCGGTAGGAAATCCATAGATGGGTTTAGGGATTACATAAATTCATTCAGGCAGCAAAAGATAAAAATTTTACCAGTCACCTATGGATATACGATACTAAGTTATACTTCCTTAGCATTTCCACTATGTACTACGAATCTGACATTCCCTAAGCGATTCCAGCACTCCAGATGACTACTGTCTTTTAATTAACAAACTTCGCCTCATTTTCCCTGGAATTTCGTATAAATATGCAGTCGATTTGGTTAATAAAAGAAGATCTTATAACAAATCTTCAAACACTCTTTAACAGTCTCTAAACAGTGATTCAAGATGTCTTAATCAAGAATTTATCTTCGGCCCACATAATTTAATAGAGCATGTCTCTTCTTTACCCGAACAGCACATCATTACACACCGAAAACAAAAACAAACACGAATGCACGGATGATATGGAAAAATCTATATAACTTTCCTAATTAAAGATGGAAAACTTCAAAAGTTATAACCTAAGATAATAAAATATTGACACATTCGTATGTGAACAAAATTATTCATCATTACTCTAAACAATATTATATATAAACTTGATAACAAGCAAACTCATACATTAAAATGTTTACTTGTGTTTGTTTGGGTGAAAGTTTTAAATAACAGAATGTACACATATTTACATAACAATATTGAATATCTAATTATAATTGTTATTTATACATTCACACATTTCAATATTTCTAAATATTCCAATAATTAATTATATATACAAGTAGGCTGGAATATAAACTGATCAAGTATATATTTACATAAATTTAATTGGTTATTGATTATTATTTAATTAGTATGTATCTAATTTGTAGAGAATTAACAGTACTGTCAGCATTTTGACCAATAATATAGTAATAATTAACAATTATCACTAAATAATAATAAAATTATATTGTCTATTAAAATTTAGTCCAAAATTTAAGATGATATTTTAGTTCATACATATTTTAAAAAAAAGTAAATATAATACAATTTTAAATTTTAAAAAAAGTGAAGCCGTCACACGTATGTCAGCCCCATCTCTTCTCACCCATTGGTCATACAACCATATCCTGCCGCACGCACCAAAAAAAAAAAAACTGTGTGACCCTGATTTTGCATTGTATTGGTCCTACGTTATCATACAGTTTGTCAACACATTCTTGTCGGTGGCAGGGGAAGTAAACGACAGAATAAAAACCGGTCGTTGACCACAAAATATAGTAAGCTATCACAGAAAAAAAAAAAAAACTTTGAACATATGTGGGAAAAAATAACTTAAAAAAATAAAAATAAAATCAAATTTTTAGGGGTTACAATACGCAAGTTTCGATCCTGCAACCGAAAGTGAAACTTTACTACATTTTTTCGAATTTTCTTAAAAAAAAAAAAAAATTCCAACGATTTTCCTTAAAATGGGTATGGCAACTCATAAATTTAGGCGTGTCAATTAGACGATTTGGGGGTAGGGCTAGGGTTGTTTTCCTCTAAAGTGCTATTTTAGATTATAATAAACTTCTATCATCTAAATGATATTAATTAGAATTAAATATGTGGAAAAAAATCCTAAGTTTTGAGAAAATCGTTTGACCGGAAGTACATTTAAAACAACAGTTTTGTTCTCAGTTTCAGTTGTTTCCATAAAATCATCGATGTATTTTGTAATGACACGGCAAAGTCATTGACATCGGCAAAGTACGCACCAGCAAAGGAGTTAACACGTGCACATAAAACTTTTACAATTGTAACTAATCTCCTTCGAGTATATTATTTTATTTATTTATATATTTACTACCTCTTCTTACAGGTCATTCACTTAAATATAAACTTCACTATTAATTTAAAAATTTCTTTGTACATCCACTAATACAAATTTTGCAGCATTTCGTCACGGCTTAACTACAACGAGCTCATTACTTCGCAAAAACACTAGTGTACCCCAAAAATACGACAAACGCATGTCACCCCCCCATTACTGCGTTTTGTATACATGCCATTTTCCTCGCATATATATAAGTATATACACATATTTAGATTTAATATAGTCGACATCTAAATTAAGTTAGATTAAGCTAAGCTAAGTTAAAGTGAGAAGTCTAGACTAATCGACGAATCTCGAGATCCTAACCTTGAGCTCAACACATATCCCACAAGCGCTTTCCCTTCCCACTTGCACGCAGCACGCATTGGGTAAATCAGGGGCAACAATTAATCGATTAAATCTCAAAATATAAATATATAAAACCTTAAAAATAAGAGTGCACAGTTTATAATTCTTATAAACAATATTAAAACGTGGTATACCAACTTTTACCTATCAATTCACCACATTTAAGAGTCTTTTATAATTTCATCAAATAATATAATTAATTTTCGATGTTTATATCTTCAGTTGACATTTATATGTCATCTACATATTAAATTTTTGATTTCATCAAATAATATAATTAATTTTCGATGTTTATATCTTCAGTTGACATTTCTATGTCATCTACATATTAAAATTTTGATTTTATCAAATAATATAATTCATTTTCGATGTTTATATATCCAATTGACAATTGTATGTCATTTACATATTAATTCTTTGACATTTATAATTCATTTTTTTATGTTAATACCTTCAATTACAATTACGTATTAATTCTTTGACATGTTAATTCTTTCAATTACAATTACATATTAATTCTTTGACATTTATAATTCGTTTTTTATGTTAATTCTTTCAATTACAACTACATGTTAATTCCTTGATCTTTATAAATCAGTTACTATGTTTTCAATAACAATTACATATCTGTATAATAAGTCTATTTTATAATTTCATTCATTATGTTATCTTATTAACTGATATAACTTACCTTATAATTCATTCATTATGTTTTCTTATAACTGATTTAAATTACTTCCTATGTTATAATTTCATTCATTATATTATGTTATTAACTGATATAATTTACTCCCTATGTTAATATTATCAATATAATACGTTTACTTTATACTTACAACTGATATAAGTCATTTTTTTATGTTATTAATTTCATTAACAATTATGTATTAATTCTTTGACTCTTATAATTCATTTCATATGTATAATTCATTTGCTATAATATTTACATGTAATATTTTATGGTGACTCGATCAACCGATAATTGTATTTTACGTTTTAATTTCATTTACTATGTTAATAACAATAGCATGTTAAATTTTAATATTATCAATGGTCAAACAAATATTTTAATTGTAATTAACGAAACAACATAAGTTGTTAACCTTATAATACCTTTAATCCTATATAATTAGTATTACTATCAATTTCTCATGGTTAAACTCATTGTTAAAAATTACACATTGTCAAATTCTCAAAAGTTACAAAATTGCAATCTAAAGTCATTGTTAAAAATTACAAAATTGCAATCGTATCAAACCATGAATTTTATAAACTATGTATACAAATTAACACGGTATAAATAATTCAACTAAAATGCACACTAACTAAATTAAATTAAAAAAATATATATATATATATATATACGGCACGCTCGTACAACGGCGAACATGCAAATTCAGCACCCGCCCCCGCAACAATTTTTTCATGCTGAAAAAATTTTCACCGGGGAGGGGATGATGTAATGACATGGCAAAGTCATTGACATCGGCAAAGTACGCCAAAGAAATAATTCAACAAAAGGGTGAAAACAGTAACACTGTTGGCCGCCGACAGCCGCGGTCAACCAAACAAACACAAAGCCTTTTCATCAATTCTCACATCAAAAAGGCAGGCACCGCGTTAAGTATGGCCACTAAATAAGGTCAGAAAACTACGAAGGTCGCACAAGGCCGCACACTAAGACAGATATCTTGGTGTGAGTGTGAACAACAGTATATAAAAACCCTATGATATACGACGAAGGGATTATTATATCATCTACGACCAAACTATACACGAGCGGCAATTCACAGTTATATTCAACTTATCATTCTCGTAGTTGTGCACTTTAGTTCGTTATTTTAACCATTCTAAATTATCAGCTATTTATCTTCTATTTATTATTAAGTATTTTATTATAGTTATTAGTTACCATTTATCACGTTTAAATTATTGTTAAAATACAGTTTATTTTTGTATAAAAAACCGTTTAATAATTCGAGCACTAACTTCCAAATCTCTCAAACTAACTTCCGCCCTCTTCAAGACATCTGCTACTCCAGGAATCACACATCAAACAATTCCATTACATCTAATATCTGATTCCATTACAATTTCATTAAATTTGTTATAGTAACTGCGAATACAGAAACCTATCACTTTTATTTGAAACTTATTTACGAGAGATTTCATTTAAAGAAGTTTTGAGGGAGTTGGGAGGTAATACTTAACTCAAAAAAATCATTTTATTAATGGTAGATTCTTCCATTGATATGAAATTGAAGACAAGCAAATATTTAGTAAAAATTATAAGAATAAAAATAATTTGTAAATTACAACTGTGTAGAGAGAAAGTCAAGTGAGTTTTCATGTACGATTTTTTTAATTTATTTTGGTTTTCTAGTACTTACTACTCCCTGGCTCTACAGATCGGGCCTTACCAACTATCCCTCTCCAATTCTCTCTATCCATAGCCGCCCTCATCCAGTTCCTCACTCCCAGCGTCCTGGCAACCCTGTCCACTTCATCCTTCCATCTACTTGTTGGTCGCCCTCTTCTTCTTTTTTTATCAACTACTTTAGCCTCTAACGTTCTTTTTGGCATTCTCGTTTCGTCCATCCATATGGCGTAACCAACCCAACGGAGTCTTCCAGCTTTTATAAAGTTAATTATATCCTCATTCTCTAGTATCTGCTCAAAATCTTGATTTTTTCTAATTTTCCATCGACCATTAACCTGTGTTGCTCCATATATACGTCTTATTATTTTTCTTTCAAAGGCTTTCAGCTTCTGAACATAGTTTGCTGGCAGACACCAGGTTTCTGCGCCATAAGTAATCACTGGCCTGATAATGTTATATAAAGTTTAATTTTAGTTTTTCTAGAAATCAACTCGGATCTAAAAAGTTTAAATTAGCAAAATATGCTCCATTTCCAGTCATCAGTCTTCTTTCAATTTCGGCACTAACTTTGTTTTCATTATTGACGGAAGATCCCAGGTATGAGAAGGAAGATACTTTTTTAAACGTGAAGCCTTGTAATTTCATTTATTTACTTATATATTTTATTTGTTTATCAACAAACGGCATAAGCCTTATGATTGAAGTCATTACAAGTGATACATAAATATAATAATAGTAAAGTAATACATGCACATTTAACAGTAAAACTTCAAGTAGTGAAAAAATGTTTCTTGAAAAGTCCAGATGCCATTTGGAAATCCACTCACTAGGAATATACTCTTTCCATGACCTGCATATTCTACAAATGATGTCAGTGTTGAACAGCGCATTAGTCTTAACGGCAGGGAGACCACGAAATGCGAAGTACTGCGCAAGCAGCGAGGTGGTACATGAAAAGAAATGGCAGCAAGTAGCGTCATGCAATCAATTTCACCATTCAAGAGCTTCTTTAAGAATAGAAGACCAGCATTACGTCTTCTAGACTGTAGAGAGCAGAAATAAGTAGCACCGCTGGATAACCTTTTGTTAAAAGTCCTGATAAAACGGATTTGTATAGCTTCAAGTCTAGCTATATCCTTCTTAGTGTAAGGACACCAAATCAACGACGCATATTCAAGAAGGCTTCTAACATATTTAATGCTAGTCATTCTGCTATTACCTGTCCTTGAGGACATTTGCATATATTTGGTTTTATTTTCATTTATTATAAGCCCTACTTTCTGGCCGTTAGATAAAATAAGTTGGAATGCTTCGTCTAGTGCTGACCCACTTTTAGCCATGATCATCAAGTCATCGGCATACGCGTATACTTGCCAGGTTTTATCAAGCATCGTTCCAGATTTAATTGCATTCTTCACTACAATATGGAGAGCCACATTAAAAAGCGTGGCTGACAGGGCATCTCCTTGCCTCACGCCAGATAGTACGTCGAAAGGATCTCCGACTCTATTGCCTATCATTACCTTAGCATAGGCATCCTTCCAGGTCATACGAATCAATCGTATTAATTTATTCGGTATCCCATATTCCTTAAGGGAGTTTAAGAGAGCCGTTCTCTTCACTGCTGAATGCTTGTTTATAGTCGATAGTTTTCTAGTAACTCCCCCCCCCCTCCAAATGGCTTTTCTTAGTCCTATAAATATTTCCTAGATAATTTTCTAATTCTACCCAGATCATAAAATTCTAATAAACGTTTGTATCTAAAATCATGAATGGCATACAGTAGTTGTTATTGAGTAACGAACACAAAATTGATTCATTATACAAGATTACAATTATATCCATTGTTTGTTGAAATTGAATATAACTTCATAATTAAAGCACTCCTTAATTATTACCACGATAGAGACTATATTATTGTCAACCATTATTATTAATTAATAACTTAATAGATACCTCTACAAAGCAACACTATGTAATCAGTTATTTCTCTGTTTAAAGACAATAACAACATTTTAAGAAGTTTAATTAATTTTGGTAAAAAAGTTTATTTTTAATTGTAGCGATGGAAATAATTATGGAAAAAGAACTGTTATGAACGAGATCATAAAACTGATTGGGGATAAGGTTAAAGAGTAGAATAGTGCCCTCTACTGACATTTATTATCACCATATCACAATATGTGTATTCACTTAAACCAAGCACTGAGATATTAAGTTAAAAATGCTAATTATGTTTATTCTTTTGTTCACTTTTAAGAAAAGAGATTTTTAAATTATTCAAATTGAATTATTTATTATATTAAGGATTAGTGGGCAGTAAACTACTCAGTTGTTTCAGGTTTTTATTACTTCCTTTTTATTATTTATAAGAAGAAGTATTGCGAGCGTGTCAAATTTTCGATATCGAGATTTCACCGGAAACACACGATTTGGGGTCCTCTAAGTAAGTCATTTATAAATTGTAGTCAAAACTTTGACTATGTCTTCACATCTGATTTATTTTTACACTACCTAATAAAATATACAATAATATTCATTAATGCTTCCAAAAAAAAAATAATGAAAAAAAATTACTTACCTAATTTCAAAATTAAATCATTCTTACAGTTTCTTAATTTCCATCCAAATCTATCTTCTAAATATTCTGGGCAATTGTCACCCATTACATAATATTAATTTTTTACGAATACTGTATTGAACCAAAAAAGGAAAACAAAACTTTTTTCCAAAATTTTGAATTTATTTCAGAATTTTACATTTTTTTTTGTCTTACTAACCATATGTTCATTGTAAACAATTTTTTTAACATTTCAATAATAAACTTAAGACTAAAAAAAAAAATCTAAAATAACACAACTTTCTCTTACTTCAGTTTACAAAATTATAATTGACAAATTACTAAAAAATTAAATGTTTGTCTTCAAGTTTTATATCAATGGGTGAGAATCTACTAAATTTAATAAAATGACTTTTGGAGAAAACTGTTTTGGGAAAAAATATAAATGAGAAGTTTGGACTTAAAAACACAATTATTTTTACCGATTCACAACAATAAAATATTTGTTTTTTTTGGCCGATTATACACAAAACACAGTAAAGCAACAAAAATGCCAATACAATTATTAAGAACAATAACATAACCAATACAAAACATCTGATCTTTTATATAAAACATCGATTAATAAAAAAAATCGATTAAAATAAATATTCTAACAGAAAGCATAACCTCTTCATGTCCTCCAAAAACTTCTTTAAATGAATTTCTCCAAAAATAAAAGTTTCAAACAAAAAGTGATTGATCTCCATATTCATAGTCCATATTCCAAATTTAATGAAATCCGTCCAGGTGCTTTTATGGACAAAATCGTGAAAACTGAAAAAAGGTATGTAATGGGGCGGAGGGCTTAATTTTCTCTTGCTGGCGCGTGACGAAGTCCACTAATCTCCCATCCTTCTGTCTTGTTCTGTACCGGATAACCATTAGACGTTTTTTCCTCTATCACTGAGCAGGTATAGCCATGTTCTGCTTAGACAATGTAAGGGTATTGTGAGGAGATGTAGGTTGTTGATGATGATAGATAAACACCGTAAGATTGGTTCAAGATATATAATTGATATATGTATATATATAACTGACTGCCACCGACTTTACACTTTAGAGTTTAGTACTGAACTGAACTGACAGACTGACGTGGCTAAAATGATATGTACGGAGTGTGAATCAACAGAATGATGTCTGATGTGTAAGACTGAATTGAACAGAATATTCCTACTGTCTCTCTCTCATATATATATATACATTGGCCGAGCCTCTCCTCTCTGTGCGAGAGGGGCTGTTTCTCTCCGCTAGAGTGGATGAGTGGTGGGGGTTCACTGGTTCACTAAAACCCCTACAACAATGTCCAACGACTCTATTTAGACAGACTTTCCTCGTTCTCAATTTCCATTGCCCCTCTTACGACATGTTCCTAACAACTGTTTTCTTGGGCAAGGACTTTGGTTTCTTCAAAATTTATTTTGCCCAGATGTAGTTGAATGTACTGTTTGTGCTGTTGTTGTTGAATGTTCAGTTATTTAACAAAAATAAATAAATAAATAAATAAAGCAAAATTATTAATCAAATAATAAATGGAAATGCGAATTAATATTCCTGTAGTATCAACGAATGAAACAAACATATTTCTGTTTCAGAAATAAAAGTTAATTCTACCAACACAGTAGATAGTCTATCTATTTATTGTCATGGAAGACAAGTCACAAAAGAGAGAAGAAGAAAAAGAAAGAATGAAAAAAAAAAAGCATAGAAAAAGAAAAGTTTTACAACACTCATAGATTGTAAGATTTGGTTATAAATCACAAATCTATAAAAAGATGCGAGTGGACAACTGTTCCAAATGTATCATCTCTATATGGGATAGTTAAAAGTTTTATCAAACACGTTTATAGAAACTTTTTACATGTGGTGGACTTTACAAGAAGTCCGAGGATCTTCAGTTTAAAGTTTCCTTACAATATTCAAGAACACACATTCATAGAAATAAATATTTATCTGGAAGAAAAATAAACGTATTACAAAGAGGTTTTCTTTCACTACTGTTTACGACCCAAACTGTTTCAGACTGAGAAGAAGTTTATGTTAGTACAAAATCTGTAACAAAATTTTGATATATTTATACAATTTTATCAGTTTATTAATAATAGTATATTCTTTTGTTCTTTCGCATAATATAAATAAATTTAGAATGAATAGTTGTGCTTATCTACATATATTTTCATACTTTTTAACTTATGTAGCAGCAATTGAAAACGGAATATTTTATCTATCAAGTATGTTATAGAATAAACCAAAATTTCTGGGTGTTATCAAAACTCTCCACCATAACACAATTGCAAAATAAACATAATAACAGTTGCAACTTATCGCTAACCAAAAAAAAAAAAATAGTTTCTAATTACTCTACAAATAATCATATGGAAACCATAAAATAATTCAATCGAAATAACAAATGCGAAAATGATTAGAATATCCTAAATTGTAGAAATAATTATTTTAATTACTACATTCATATTTTTATTAACAGTAGTATCAATAATTTAAATTTTATCTTGATTCCGCTACTTGATACTGATTGCTAAATAGTATTCGCGTTGCATACATATCTTCCCCCTGGAAATTGAAGAGTCTAATTTGGTTGAACAGAGGCATAAAACATCAACCAAGGCAAATTCAAAAGTCATGGAGTCTCGGGACACAATTGAAACATGATGTCTCCAGGGAAGAAGACCGAAAAATATTGAAAATCAAGGTAGAAATTTGAAAATGCCTGTTGCCTTTTATTATTATTATTATTATTATTATTATTATTATTATTAAATGAAATCTACATGTCTCATCAATCGATATTACATGTAATACAATTAGCTATTAACATGTCAAAGATAAATTAAAAGAATGAGACAATAAACAAAATAAAAGAAACAAAAATTGAGAAATTAATGTACATAATTAAAACAGAAATCAAACTGCTTCAGAAAACAGACAAAAGAAAATACAGAAGTTTAACAGGCGAGAACTAAAATATTTAACACTTTATTTATTTTTATTTAACACTTTTAATTTATTGATTGCTTTGTGGGTAAAAATTTCGAAGCTGTCAATGTTCTCTTCCCTTATTAATTCAAAGTCTGGGAGTGGCCAGCTGCATCCCTTCAAGACAACAGATTCTATCAGTTTGGATCTCTCTGCTTCATGTAGTGGACAATCGTGTAGTATGTGATGAAAATCTTGGATCCTATATGGTGAACAGGGACAAAATGGATTGGCTCTTAAGTGAAATCTATTGAGGTAGCAGTTAGACGGACCATGATTCGACAGAAATGCAGTAAGTGAATTGGTGATGTTGATAAAACTGTACTTAACCCTGTGTTTAACTGAGGGGAAAAATCTATAAGTATGCCTTCCTTTAGTTGAATGCTGTCAAAATGTATCCCATTCATTAAGAGATTCTTCCAAAGCTTTAGTTTTCAGGTAGAAATATGGAATTCTATGGTAACTTATATCTAGGTCTTTATCCATCGACGCTTGTTTAGCCAATAAACCAGCCTCCTCATTTCCTGCCAAGCCATGATGTGCCCTTGACCTTGGAAAGTATTACCTTAACTCCTAAATCTGCTAACGTTTTCAGCTGCCTGCGAATCATCTCTATAATGAATCCATGATTGCCAGGATCATCAACAGAAGAGAGAGTCACCTGACTATCAGTCATAATAGTGCATATCTTAGATGAGGTCCTATAAACTGCATCTGCCATCCATTCTAGACTTTTTAATATCGCAAGCTGTTTGGCCCGGTTATTAGAGCATCAAGGATCCAATTTAAATTTTTTCTGATGAATTACTTTAGTTTGAAAATAAACTAGAAAAGCGCAACCAACATTTCCATCTTTCTTGCTGCCATGTGTATAAATCTCAAAACAGTGCCTGTTGCCTTTCTGAGCGAAACAAGACCAGATCAGAATAACGAATTAGACAATCCACAAACGTACTAAGGAAGCGAAGAATGTGTAATGCAGAGATATGACATGATTTCCAGATCTTTTATATTCTTAGATAATATAAAATAATTAAATTAAATTTTTTTTATTTTCTCTTACTCCGTGTAAGAGGAAGTGTTGGGATCATATTAAATTTCACAGGAAATCTTGTTTTGAAGTCTCAAAACCTTCTCACTGCACTGCTGGCCTCCAGACAATGTTCTCTCGCTACCGACAAAACACTGTTCGAACAGTGAGCTGTTAGGTAGAAAAAACTTAAGGAGTAGCACTGGTCACGAAACCGAGACCTCCGCGTGGGAGTCCTACGCGCTACCACTGAGCTAGAAATTCCCAGCTATAAGGACGTAGTGCTATCTGTTGGTAATGCGGAGAAACCAAAAATTAAAAACACTGTTGCTGTATCTGGAATATAACCTGTGCATCAGAGGTTTCAAGTTTTAATGTATTGTGTTTGAGTGATAATTCTGTAAATTGATATTAAGAGAAGAAAAAAATTATTGTATTGTGTATTATGTCATTTTGGCAACTTTTCTTATTTTTGTAATAGGTAACAGAGAAAAATGTAAGTAGGTTAAATAACAATTTTATTTCATTTTACTTTTGTTTTGGATTTATAATTCTAAACATAAAATTTGTTTTAAGTCGATCAAATTCAAACCACCACTGAATCCCGCCGAGTTGTCCTACATCTCCATATACATATGTTTCAATAAAACAATATTTAAGAAAAATTTATAGCACATTAGTAACCTCAGGAGGCAGGCTTCTGACAAGGTGCAGCGTAGAGTAGATTTGAAAATATAGAACATTTAGGTGCCTGATTTTTGGATCTAATGTTAGGTCATGGCAAGTAAATAATTTTATCATTCTTTTGAATGCAGCACTTGATTTTTTTCTATTCAACATTTTATCATTAGGGAATGATCCTATTCTTCACTTATTATTGTAATTTTATTGTTACTGGAATATACAGTCTATATAACAAACCAGAAAAATACTTAATGACATCAAGAAATTCCTTGCAATTAGATTGTAATTATTAGGTTATTTTAGATTGTATAAATTAACAAAATGAAACTAATAGTTTTCTCTCTCTGTCTCTTTTAATTGAATTAATTGAAAACACATATTCTTACTAAATTTCAACTTTTTGACTCTACAAGAGGCATAAATATTTAAAAAGCAAATTAGGGGTTCTGCTCTATACTTACCGTTGGATTCGAAGATATGTCTGACACTTATGATTATTATTAAAAATATCAGGTAATACAAAGGTGTTCACTATAGATCAAAGTAAATGCATGCCCAGAAGAGAACCTCTGCGTTGGTTTAGATCAGGATTTAATGTTGCAACCAATAAATATATTGAAGCAGTCATTATGGGGTTTCACTTTTAGAGCAAGAGGAAATGAAAGCAAAATTGAGTTACACTTCAAGACAAAGCATTTTTTTGCTGTAGAAAAAGGTGGTATGTATAAATAATGTGAATAGGAGACTATGGGAAAAATAACAGGTAAATTGTTAGTCATTTAATTACTCCAGAATAAAACATTACAATTACAATAACAATAAAACAGATACAACCAAAATATTATAACCTAATGCTTGATCCTTATATTAAAAAAACCGAAGACAATAAATTTGTAAGAAAAATTGTTATAAGTTATGAAATAAATTTTATATTTTAAGTAAATATTTGTAAGGGCATTCATTGTACAGTCTATTACATAAATAATAAACTCTGCTAGAAACAAAATTGAAATGTATTACACACAATCCTTCATGGAAACGTGCAGTAATATAGAAACAAAAACACACACAAAAAAACAAATTGAGAAATTCTTTGTAAATTTTGTTACAAGTTTGTAACTCATATATATTGTAGATACAAGTATGGTATGTGTAGCAGTGTTTTTAGAAAAAGAAGGTGGCAGCTTTAAGGAGGAGCACTGTTACTAAGTGACAGACGAGATGTGACAGCATCTTTGTCAGCTAGGAAAGTGATCCATCCGAAGAGAAAAGGAGCAGACAAACAGATTACAACCGAGGAAACAAGATACGGTAGAAGCTACTACTCTAGCTGTCCTTGCTTCCTATACTATTTCCTACTACGTCTTCTTCATCCTCCAGCTTTTACACTACCCACCACTCACTGAGAATCCCCTTCTCTTTTCTTCTTCATCTGACCTTCCTTCCCTTTACACTCTTCTTCTTCTTTCTGGTCTCTATCGCTGAGAGTTACAGGCCACACCCACCCATTCTTTTTCACACAAATAAACACAAACATACACACACAGAAAGAGAAGAGAGCGCGGTAGAATAGGATAGATGGCTGCGGGAATAGAGAGAGGTAAACTCCTCAGTGAGACGTGCCATGAATCCAACCAGGAAATAGCTAAGCCACAACTTTTGTCACATCGACTTTGTGAGACTAAAGACAAGGAAAGGAAGAAGAGATATCAAAGAAAGAAAGGACACAAAAAAAAAATTAAATCTAGAAAAGACAAGAAGAAAAGTCAAACAAGGTGAGTTTGAAGAACAAGAGGTGATGGCATACATTTTTAAATCAAGAAAAATGTTCCCCCCCCCGTTACTTGCCAACACACCAGAACTTAGTTTTCTAAAATAAGTTTCTTCTAGACAAGTTTTTTTTTTTGCTATTTATTTTATTTTTTAGTTTAATTTTGTTTGGTTTTGTGTTCTTTTAATAATAAGAAAAAGAAATAGTCTGCTTCTTTACATAATAATAGGATTGGCAGCTTTTCATTAAAACCTTTAATGCTTTATAATAAAAAGCCGTATCATAACCAGGGGCGATATTGTGCCAGTACGCCTCTACAAATTCTTAAGATTATCAAAAATTTTTTCACCGATTATGAAAATTGTTCAAAATTATATCAATATTAATAATTTTTTTTATCTATATTAATATAATTTTAATATCCAGTAATGAAAAAAAGTTTCCATTTTAATACTTCTATGGTGATACTGTTTTTGCAAATTAGTTGGCCAGGTTATGTATGTGTAGCACCCTGAATTGAAGAGACAAGTTCGGCTAAAGCTGTTTAATAAGATTACAAAATACAATGTTTTCTTTAATGAATGTCAATACTTTCTTGACAGCAGGGATAGTCCTGTCTTAAATACTAGTATAAAAGTTCACTCAAGGATTGCAAAGTTTCAATTGTATTGTTATGTAAGTTACTTGCAGTCTGTATCTCATTAAGTAAACGTTTACATGCTAATCAACATGAGTTTTTTTAAATGTGTTTCGGTCCGCAATGCTGGATAGCATCTATGATTTTGGTTCAATCCGGTTCTCATCTCAAAAAATATACAATCAGCTTGAAATCATTTCTCTCCGATTGAAAAACCTTACTCTGACAATGTATGAGAATCCGAAACCGGTCAGAACCATAATAATGAAGCATGCTTCGACGGATAAAATCATAGATGAATAATTTGTAACTTAATTTATTTCATTAACATAGAGTAAGGTGACAAAGTAAATCATATACTGTAATTTCTGTTCATAATATGGGCAAATCAGCTTCTAAGATTTTTGAAACACTTTATCCTTTGGGAATTAACCGTATGTTAACAAACAATACTTGAAGATCCAGAGAATTTTAATGTTATTGCATTTTATTAAGCCGAAACTGAAAGGGGGGGTTCAAAACTATCAGTAACATAATTAATATTAGAAGAAATTAATAGAAACAACAAGTCATTTAATTACAATAATTTAATAATAAAAAAAAAAATCTGACGCACTTTCGTAAAATCTTCCATTTATGAGCAATTTTCAAAGTTTTTTGAGTTATATTAACCGCATGTACACAGATGGTAGAACTACACATACACAACATAAACATACGGGTCCGATGTATCCAAGTGCAACTATGTAGTCATATGGCTTAACCATCAGCAAACTCAAGTGTGTCTAAAGCAAACACTA
>JAAEAF010008055.1:0-23903 GCA_011037195.1 Triatoma infestans
TGCAACAGTATTTCTAGTTCAATCCAGTGGGCTGTCAGTCCAAAGAAGGATTACAAGGGAACTCAGAGGATTATTTAACGACCTAGTTAGGCAACAGCTCAGTGACAAAAGTGGTTAGGAGTGTGATTAGTGGATTATTAAGTGATTTGAAATCAGAGATGATATTTATTTTGTTCGTTTTAAACGTAAATTTGGGTGAAATATTTGTCAATCCAACAAACTTAAACAAGTTTAAAAAAATCGGAATTTGTAATGAATGGAAGAAAGAGAAAACTCAAACGTCGTTCCGTTTTCTTTTACCTTCGAAAAAGAAATCTGGTGTGAAACACTCACGTGACTTTCTCTTACTCCAATTTAATACAATTAAATAACTACTTTATTTAAGTAAGAGGGGTTTTACTTATCCTGATTGGATATTGTGGGCGCTCTCTGTCATAACCAACCAATCTGCGTGCAGTATAAATTTAAATCTAACTGATAAAGCTCCAAAACCCCTTTAAAATTTTTTTTTTTTCCTATTAATGCACTTTTCAACTTCAAAAATAAATATACAATTAATATAAAATACCTTGTCCAAGCCCAAGTACTGATTGACCATTGATAAAGTTAGCTGTAAATAACAAAACATAAAAAACTTGCAACAACATTATGTGACTGCAGTGTATAAACTAAAGAACCAGACAAGAACTGGTCTTCATTTTATAGTAATCGTTCTCTCATATCATCTCAGTCATTAGATGATGTCTAAGAAGTCTCTGGGATTCACTGAATACTGAATTAGTACTCTTAAAATTTCCAGGTTATTCATAGCTGACAATCTTTGATTATTTATGATGATGTTTGTTATTATTATTAATTATTTGACTATTATAGTTATATTCTGGAAAATTCACAAAATTTGTGACTTGTTTGTTATACTTAAATCAGCTCGATTGGAATTGTTACTTGATGAAACCAGTTTTAATTATTTGTCCTTTTTTTATTTTTTTAAAACAGAAAAAACATCGTTCACGCATCTTTCACGTGTTATCTGCAACTCCTGCAACTAGATACAATGGAGTTCAAATACATCATATAAGCGTGTCACAAATGAACCAATAGAAAATTTGTTTTCTCTTTCACTATTCTCGTGACTTGACCCAGGGGAAGGTTATCACTTGAAAGAATACCACTACAAAGTGTATTTTTAAACTGCTCACTTTCTTTAAAATTCAATTGGAATTCTTATTAAACAATTATTGTCCCATAGCTATTATGTTTTCCTATTTCTGAAATAAATATTTCTTTGTTACTATTCGTTATTTACATTAAAAATGACTGAAATGAATTCGATGAAATTTTTTAGCTTATAAGTCCATCATCTAATTCAAAATTTTAAAGCTGTAAAGTTTCACTGAAAAACTGAGAATTTTCTACAATTTTTTTGTATATTATTATAATTATATCCGGTATTTTATCCGTCATAGCATTCATACTGGTTTTGTCCCTGAGCGGTTTCGGATTTTTATCCAACGTCAGAGCAAATCCAACTTGTTGGTTGTATATATTTATGTGGGAAGGTTATAAGGTTATTATTTACTGTGTGTTTATGTGTGTGTGTGTGTGTGTGTGTGTGACAGGAAAAATCACACGCGGAGCTAAAGAGCATGGCCGCTGAAAAGCAGTGGGCAACGCTGCTAGAAAATAAGATACCTGCCGGCCTTCCAAGGAAAGATTCTGTCGTGCTCTTCCGAGGAATTACAGGGCATGATTACCTCCAAGCCCACCTCCACAAAATAGGTATAAAGGACTCGCCGATTTGCCATTGTGCAATAACGGCGTAATGACCTTTCAACATCTGAACGCGTACCCTGCATTACAGGTTATGAGTAGTATTCATGAAAAATATCGGGCTGCCAGACAAAAAATGGCTTAACGCCTTTGTCGCGGGATAGGAAAAAAAAAATTATCAATGTTTCAATAAAAGATTGTTGAGTATAGATTGTGTTAAGGCATACTACAAGAAAATTGGCGATACGAGCCCTACTTATTATTCATATGGTTAATACAATTATAAAGTAATGTACAGATATATTATTCAAAACATATTTATAATGTATATATTATTAATGTCGAGTAATAACTAGAAAATGTATTTTTCCTTTATGCAAAATACAGTTTTCTTTGCCTTCTGTTTACTGTGCGTATTTTATTAATATCGCGCGGTTGATCTCGGGCATTTCTTCGATTCATCAGAATGCAGGCCGGAGTTGTTATTGTGATTAATTTTATTTTCAATAAAAGAAAGTGAAAAGTGAGTATTACAAGTTTTCCGCACTTTATGTAAGGACTTTTTACCATACAAAGAACTTATAGGAGCATTGACTTATCAATAAGATTTGACTTATACAAAAGATTTGCTGTGAGCTACCTATGACAGTTCAATAATTATTATAACAAGACTCACTGAACGGTGGCAAAGAGAATACTCCGCTACCTAAAGGGAACAATGAATTATGGGATTTGCTATGAACGAAATGAAGAACCATTCAAGGGTTATGACGACGCAGATTGGAGAAACTGCATGATAGATCTCGATCTTTCACTGGTTATGTTTTCTTGGTTGCCGGTAGACCAGTGTCCAGGGACTCCAAAAAACATAAGACAGTAGCGTTTCCCTAGCGGTTTAAGTTTAGCGGTTCTGATTCTCACATCGAATCTAAGAAGTTTAAAACATCCTCTGGTATGAGACGGGTTGTAGTTTAAGTTCTCACCTGTTCACTCTCCTCCTAGATGAAGTGATTTTTGAATATGTCAGAAGAATGAAGCCACTCCAACTAGGCCACAGAAACCTGCAAAGGGTTAGGAATAATCGCTTCGCGTTCGCGATCTTTTGATAATGTCCGACAGTGAGTTAAACTTTCAAAGGAGCTAAAGAATCCTGGGAAAAAGTGTTAAGGAAAAACTGGCTGAAGCTCGACGACAAAAGAAAACCAATAATGGACAAAATTGGCCATCACAAACAGACTATTAAACCAAACTTTACAACTAGGGAGTTTTAAATAGCTAGGAGGCTCACAGATCTGAAAATGGTACAATCTTCTGAATAATGTCTGCCAGCGAGTAAAACATGCAAAGGAGCCAAGGAATCCTGGAGGATTGTTTTTTTTTTTTTTTTTTTTAATCCAACACGTTTTAGGATTTCCGGATTAGTCATATGCCATAACTTGGAGACCAAAAAATCCATTTGCATGGCCTCGTAGAGATTTACACTTGCCAAGAAAACATGGAAGTTTTTGTTTTAATCTGAAGTGCAATTTTGCAGAATAGGTATTTTTATCTCAATGATTTTTTTTTCGTAAATGGTGAAAGATTTTGCTAAGTTTGTTATGCTAATTACAGATTTATAAATCATCATTTTTATTGCAATCATATTTCAATTTTGAAAATTTGATTTTATGGAGAAAGTAGGGGGGAACTGAGACGTTCGTTTGGCTTCCCTACTATCACTACATTTATTTTGGAATCATCTGGTAAGTTTTAAATTCAGTAAAACTTTTTTTACCATTTAATAAAATTCTTCTTTCAGAACTGCGAGAATCGCAGAGGTGGGAGTTAAATAAAAGTCGCCATTTGAGTGTTTCACGCCAGCAGTTTTATTGGTAATGGCACTGTCATCTTCAAAGTTCATTATAATCATCATGACTCATCTATAAAAATATCATAGGATGACAATTATTATAATCTAGTCAAGGGAAAAGTTGATGCATGTACTTTACATGTAATTCCGAGGAAGTAATATTAAATTAAATTGTCGTAAATTAAAAGAGATTTCATTTCAAAATTTATGGTTACCCTAAATGTACCCTAATCTATCTGACAAATGGCTTATTTTCACATCTAAATTTATGTACAAAAGGCAATAAGAAGTGAACAGAAAAAGTAAAAGCATCAGGAAGAGAAAGCTAGATAAAATACCATACACACTTGTGCTAGTTTGATTTCCCAAAGGGCAGTAAATAAATCTGAACTTCTAGGTTTACCTACGTTTGTCACAAAATTAAAAACCCAGTTGGCAAATTGTATAAGAAAACAATTTGTTCAAATAAGGAATATGCCGATTTTTTGTTTTTTTTGCAAATAATTTATTTGTATTTATTTATTCAAATTAATGTTTTGAATTGTTTTTCTAAATAGAAAGAACGTTTATTGTTTAGTAGTTTATGGTTTCTGTTATAATAGACAGCGTATTACATTACTCAGTCCTAAATAAATTGAAAGAAAGCTACAAGCATTGGGAACTAACAGAAGTTTAGAATGGAAAACTGAAACTACATTAGACAGTTCATTAAGTTTTTAAGAAATTATTTACTCTTGTCGTAATGATGACCCTATAAAAAATTTTATTGAAAAACTTATAACTTGTGCAGGATCTCTTTTCAAGAGTTGACTTCTCTCCTCTTGCTTGCATGTTTTTGTTGGCACCTGTCTCGCGAAATGTAGGGCCATTGTATGGAAAACAAACAAATATATAGTTTCTTATACAACGCTTGTTTCTTGTTGAATGCCAGCCCTGAACAGTAATTTAGCCTCTCCCAGGTCTTTTATAGTGAATTCATTAATTTATTCTTTGGATCTGTTATAGCTTGATCTTTCTTCACTGCAATTAATGTGTCATCTACATATATTCCTATCAGGATCAGTTCCTTCCCTTTTCCAATATAATATAGGGAAGAGTAACTATTTGTTGGCGAGGCCCCTATTTTTACTTTCTTCTTACACCTAGTAAGACGGTTGTTTTAACACTTTACTAAATGATTTTTTTCAATTTTCTCGATTTTCTCAAAAATGGCTCCTACGATTTTCTTGAAACTTCGTTTATAAACTAAACATTTTATTAAAAAACATTTCTCTGGGAAAATTCATTTAAGGGCACTTTTAGGGGAGGGAAGGGGTTACAGCTTCCTCTAAAGTGGTATCATAGTTGATTATATAATTCTATTAGCCAAACAAAATTAATTAGAAATAAAAAGATTGCCAAAATTCCAAGTTTTAAGAAAATTAGTAACCGGAAGTGCGCATTTACTGAACAGATTTTTCAGTTTTCGACGAATTTCGTTATATTTGGTACACAAACTATATCATTTGTTAATTATAATTTTGAGAACAGGAGTAAGGGAAAGTTGTGTAAGTGTTTCACACCAGATTTTTTTCAATGTTTTATCGAGTTTCAGACTATTTTCGTCCACCTTGTCGCAATCCATAAATTGCTTTCTTAATAAACAAACACTATGACTTATTTTCAGTTCATCTATCACATTCTTAGCTTCTCCTCCGATCCAATTTCGATCTCTGAGCTATTATCTTCAAGCTTCAATTAAATATTTAGGAGACCTCATAAGGAGTTCTTCAATGTCTCCATTGAGAAAAGCTGTTTCCACATCATACTGTTTATCATTAGCCGTACAGAGCTCAGTCGAGCAAATGGATCGAAAAGTGTATGCGAGACTGTTAGGAGAAATCCTGAGCTACAAATCTCGTCTTTCTTCTCTCAAAAATCCCATCTGTTGCTCCGCACTGTTCTGCTCCCCATTGCGTCACAGTTCCATGATCGTTCCACAACTCGCTACGTTTTGTTTTTAATTATAGACTTCTATCTCGTCTACAATGGCATCCAGCCATTGTTTTGCACCTGGACTGGACATTGCCTTCTCATTGGACATCGGACAATCCCATATTATTCTTTTCAAAACTCTTCTTCTGTGTAAACAATGTTTATGTTTGGCCGTTGTTAATTAAACAAGCTAAAAAACTAGTTTGCTGGGGGCAAAAAAGAAACTTTTCACCTCAAAACATTCCGTAAACTAAAAAAACAACCTTCAAAAACCACATGCCATTCCATGCCCGAGCCATCTATATTCCGTTCTTTCATCTACACAAATACCATCTCATACAAAATCATTCATATTCTAAAGTCTATCATTCCAAATCTCAAATCTGGCCTCTATTCCTCAACAAACTGTTCTCTAAACTCAAAGACCCCATTGAAACTTATGACAAAACGAATTCGGTTTGTAGCATACTTTGCACTGCACCAAACTGTAACGCATGTTACATTGGTGAATCAAAACAACTCCTACGAAAGAAACTTAGATCACATGACTTAGACATAGCTAATAAAAAAATTGATATTACAGCCCTCACAAAACATGTACTCACCCTTGCCCACTCCTTTGATTCCTGAAATGCTTCCACATTTCTGTCCTAACCACCCATTCCAAACATATGAAGCGACTTCTTTCTAAATCTATCCGTATTAACTTCAACCCTAACTCTATCAACTACAAAAAAAGATAAGGACGTCATTACATCTTCTTATAACATTTTCGCTTCCTCAACCCTCCCCCTTAATATACACATACCAACTTTATATACTTTCCACTCATTTTCTAGTTTATTTATTTATTTATTTTCTAGTTTACTCTCCATTCTTCCTTACAGCTATCAGTTAAATTGTTATATGTTTTAATTTTATCATATAATTTTCTTTATATTCATATTTTTGTGTTGTAGTTCCAAAGGAAGGAACTAAAGGTGTGATTAAAAAAAAAGTTTGTTTTTCTTGGCCCCAGCCAACTATTTTTTAGCTTGCTTTCTTCTTCTGTTTTTCCTTCAATATTTAGGATGGTTTTTAATGTTTCAGATTTCAGTTTTAGCAGTTTTTTTTTAATATTCTTTTCTGACACAATTAAAACACTTCCGTTTAAAAACGGCCCCCTTATAAGATTAATAAAAAATAATAGAAAATTAAACAGAAAAATATTTGAATTGTTAACTCTTTTGCTATCTAGCGGTGAATATGTGAAACACCCTTCCTTAGATGTATAATTTATAACAAAAATACCATTATTTTTTATATAAAAAAACGATTGATCATATTTAAAATTAAAACATATTGAATAATTAAAAAAAAGAAGAAATTAATTATCCTGCAAATTCATTTTTCTTTATAATAACTTTCGATATTTATAAAGATAATTTTGAAGATAATAATAATTATTAAACAATTTTAGAGTAGAAAATAATTAAGAAAATGAATGTCTTTAAAACAAATTATTTACCAAAAGTAAGTGTTTTATAAATAAAATAAAAAAACAGTTAAACATTTTAATCGATCTATTAATAATAGAGTACAATGTCCTTAGGTTGTTCTAAAATATTTTAACAGATTTGTTTCCGAAGCAAAATTTACTATTGAAGGGGTAAGTCATAATTATACAGCATTTCAACATTTTGAAACGTTTATTCTTTAAATAATGCTGATCTAAATTTAGTAAATCTGATACAATGTACCATAAATTCCTCCTTGTATCAAATATTCGAAACTATAAATGGAAATTCCTGATAACAAATAAAATGCTTTGAGCGAATGTACTTTATTTATGTGTGTGTATATGTTTATTTGTATGTAACAAGTTTATTTGGTATGTTTATCGATCTACTGAAATCTAAGATAATCGATGTTGGGAAGGCACAATGTGATTTATATTGTTATTTTACTTTTCACTGATTATGGTATGCCGTATGCTGTTCATTTTTTTTCTGTTTTGTACTGAACCGATTGTAAAGGAGAGTTTTCTATATTCTGAAGAATTTGTATTCATGTTTATATTGTGCTGTATTTGAAATTTTATTGTATAATAAATAACAGGAAATAGAAAATAAAGACTGAACTCTTTTTACACCCTACATCTCAACTTCTGGTACGCTTTGTATAATAAATACAGGAAAAAAATTAACAATATAAATTGAGCTGAGATACCTCGGGTGGGCTCTGATTAATAGAAAACAGCAAAAATATAAATTGAAGAGAAAAAATATTGAGTGGACTGTATATAATGGGAAATTAAAATATCAAAATTATAGGAACAAAAATGAATATATAAATTAAATTTAAAAGGGTAGCCGAAATCAAAGCAAGGCAAGCAAGGATAGGAGCAGGCAGTAGATGCCTTTTTGCTTTAAATAGAGTACTAAACTTCAGATCACTCTCTCGTGGAGCTAAGATTGTCGTTTATAAGACGATAGTTAGACCTGTCGTCGAGTGGAAGGGAGAGCTGGGTATTGACTAGAAAGAGTGAAATGATCCTGTGTGTCTGGGAAAGGAAAGCCCGGAGAAAGCTTTTTGGCCCGGTCAACGAAAATGGAAACTGGATAATTCGTAATAATATGGAGCTTTCCGAGTTATTCAGGGAACCCAGTTTAGTGGCAAAACCAAGAAAGAAAGACTGCGGTGACTTGGTCATGTGCAGAGAATACCAGACGCCAGACTACCCAAAACAATGGTGGCAGGAAAGTCGGGAGGAAAGAGATTAAGAGGAAGACCGAGGCTAAGGTGGCTGGATGTTGTAAAGGACGACCTCAGGAAGCTGGGTATAAGAGCAATTCTTTTTGGAGGATGCCCAAGCCCAACTAGGCTTTAGCGCCATTTAGTAGTAGTAGCAAATATAGCAAATATGATTTATCACGCAGAATCCTGGTTCCAGTGATGGAGGATCCATGTGTCTTTAGCCCATATCGGTGACAAGGGGAGAGAAGAAATAAAAATAAGGAAATAAATCTTATGTACCTGTAACTCTTGAGCCTTGATCCATACACTGCTGTTTCACTCATGATTGTAGATAATAATTAAATGGGCTCCCAGAAGCTGCACGGCAGGAAACCGTGAAACCATGTGATTTCACAATAAATTCTCGCAGGCCAAGAGATACCGGAGCCACTTACTTGACAAAAGGACCAGATGGAGAGTATACACTGACCAGATGTAACAAACTTGGGTTTTCACAATTAAGGGCAACAGAACTGGCCTACTCCGACTATGTACTGCGACCTAACTCAAAAAAGGGAGTGTTGCATAACGACTTACTCCTTCGACCTGACGGAGAGAGGGAAAAATGCATAGTTACCCCCCTTTCTATTCTTAGGATACAGCCTAATAAATTAGTAAATTATTATCAAGGTAGTACAATACCCTCCCCGAAATAAAATTATCGTACGCTGTTTGGCGGCAAATTTGAATTTACATTAAATACCGAATAATAACAAATTGTAAATTCTGAGAACTGTGATCAATCTTTTATACCTATAACATTTTTTTAAGTTATATAACATTTATTGTATAATTTTTTTGAAAAAATTGTTTTTAATCAAGTAATATTTACTGTAATGTCGCTTTTCCAATAAACAGATTTTCTTGGAACTGGTTTTCTAGTAATGCTATGAATGTTATGAAGTGGTACTTCAAACTATCACTAACAATAATGCTCCCCCAGAACCCCAGAAATCCATTATACGGAAAAATATTCAAATAAAAGTGAAAGACATTTATTAGCGTAGTGCATGGAGTTTTAAAAGAAATCGCAGCTGTTTTCGTATACGATTAGAAAAGAAATCATCACTCAGCTCGCATTTCCGGATAAAGCAAGTTAAAGAATGCAAGTTATATTTCGACATAGAAATTAGTCACCGCAAAGGACCCTAAAGTCAGGCGCGCACTGAAGTGAAGTGGTGTGGTGATGAATGGCATCGAAGTGGTTTGTTGCTGCGTGCACCGAAATGGCAGCGGCGACTTTTCGCCATAAACTTAGATACTTTAAAGTGTGACAGTTTTCTTTATTACAATGACAGCGTGCAGAGGATATAGTGCGCTTCTTCTAAATTATTCACATAAACAGTATCTCAAATAATACCAAAACAAAAATAAAAAGGATGGCATGTAGCGAACAGTCGTTTAGTAGGTGCAGTAGGCTTTGTAAGGCTAGCGCCCGAGTTCAACTCTTTGGTTATATACTAGGGTAATAAGACTAATGATAACATATGGGTCAGTGGTTTGAGCAAAACCAAAACCTGCAAAAGGGGGGTGGCGAAGAGACTGTGGGATCCAACCCGATTGCGGCGCTAGGAAACCTTCTTAACTTACCACATTATCGTTCAAAGCGAAGTTAGAATAGAAATACATAGGCTCTTTCCTCCTATCACATCTAAATATGGACTTGCCAATCAGAAGTTGAGAGAGAAAATTAAGGCCAACCATTTAATTGTATGTAAATCCTAGGTTAATTTCGATAGAAATGCCACGTTTTAATATTGAACAGAAGCGACTGAGATAATGGTCACCTCCACTCGTTAACTCTATCTAGTACACGGATGACTCCAAGTCTCAGACTGGAGACAGAGCTGTGGCCTATGGGGGGGGGAGTCCAAGATCAAAATTAAGTCCAGCCTACGAAAGTATGCCACAGACTTCCAGGCTGAGATGATGGCGCTACAGCTCTATACTAAGTAGTTTTTAAGACAAGCAATATTGGGGAGGGGAGAGGGCATATAATCCGATAAGCAGATGCACTTTCTTCCGACCAAATAGTCTCACGGCTAATGTGGGTATTCAAATAAACCTAAGTGGGTGTTCGAAATAAGCTGACACCCGCTTGGGTGCCGGGACATACAGGATTTCTGGGCAATGAAAAGGCAGATCGCTAGCTTGAAAATGCTAGTAGGACACTTTCATAGTCCCAAATACTTCTGAAGTCTGTTGAGAAGGCTAACTCAAACATCCATCAAGTGCTGGATGGAAGACTAACGTCTGAAAGGAACACCAATAAGAGGCAGCCAAAACTCTCGTTATTAAGAGAAACTCGCCTAAGTTCACCAGGGACCTAATTAAACAGCCGGAAGGTTAGAAAGATAATTGTAGGTCTACTGCGGAGCATTGTAGGCTGAACAAACCCAGGTACCAGCTAGTATGTACGAGGACACGATGCACCGATTCTATAAAGTTGAGAAAAACATTCATATTCACATTCTCTCCGAATGTAACAGCCGGTCGGTGATAAGGTTACTATAGTTGGAAGAAGCAAGCAATCTCAAAGCCGCGGAGCTGCTAGGCCTGCTTACAAAGTCATAGCCGACTTCCTTGTGTAGTTCGCGGAGGAATGAGGCTTTTGGCCACCTCATTTTTCAATGAAATGTAATAGTATTTATAATATGTTTAAAAAGTGATTTGCATTAAAAAAGGCTAAGCTTCTCTACAAAATAAGTCTCAAAATATATGGGTAAAAAATTAATTATATTTTCACAACCCCCACTTAAAATCTCCACCGACTGCCATTGGTATACCTCCTACAATTAATAGTAATTTTTTACCACTACAATTTAAACTAAATATTACATTTGATCGATATTTATGGAGTTTGGAGGGATCTGAAATATAAAATTTTCCCCCCTAAAGTGTCCACTTCAGTAAAATGTACGGTGCAATGGTCTATGTAATATGAAATTTATTAAATGCATTGCTAGAATCCCAAATTTGAAAAATACAATTATACAGTAATACAATTTATATATCTAAAGGAAAATGTTAAAATTTTTAAATGATTGCATTTTAGAAAAACATTTTGATTGAAAATATTTTTTTATTTAGATATGAAAGGAAAGATGGGTTACAGGAAATTTACTGATTTCAAAATTGTAAACCTATAATATTACTTGAAGCCTTTCAGGTTGCATCGTTTAGAAAAAGGACCTCTCTCAAATGTCACATTAAGTAAACAAGATGCTTTGGAATATTATAAAAAAATGGCGATAATTAGACGTATGGAAAATTCTGCTGCCAATTTATACAAAGACAAAACAATTCGTGGTTTCTGCCATCTATATGCCGGACAAGTAACTAATAATTTTATTAATATTATTTTCCAGATTCTAGAATGTTTGTTATAAAGTATCTCTCTTTATAAATTTATTTCTTTAGTTTTATTCTATTTTTCATTGAGGAAGCAGTTGCAGTCGGCATCAATGCTACAATGAGACCTGATGATTGCTTAGTTACTGCTTATAGGTATTAAAAACTTATAGGTATAAAAATAAAATTTAGATTTTATTAAATTATACAATTGTTTTTGTAAAAATTAATGTTTTTAGAGCACACGCTTGGGTTTGGCTAATGGGTGCTACTCCGGAGCAACTTCTTGGTGAATTATGTGGCCGTGTTATTGGATGTAGTCGAGGTAAAGGAGGTTCTATGCATACTTTTGGAAAAAATTTCTTTGGAGGCAATGGAATAGTTGGTGCACAGGTGGTCTTCTAATAATAATGATTATAGTAATAATATACTTACCAATTACAATTTGGTTTTCCTAACAAAATAAAAGTAAAAGATTAATATGAATAAAGTAACAAAAAGAGGCAATATATGTTTTTAAAGAACAAAAACCTACAGTATGCCCAAATAGCCAACGCTTGAAATATTGGCAAAATAAAAAACTATTCCCAAATTTGCCAGACCAATTCAGGTATCCACAATCCAATCTAATTACAAAGTATTTCCATTACTAATGTTAGATCTATAGAAGATATGATTACAAGGCCAAATCCTCGTTATCTAGTAATCCTTAGTTGTCAGTGTTTGTGCATAACTAGATTTTGCCTTGAGGTATGTTCAAGAACGGCATAATTTTCTTAATAATATTATTTACTAGTTTAATGATTAATGATTTAATGATACTATCAATCAACATAATTATTATTTAACATATTACATAAAATGAAAAAAGAAAATGATCTCACGTTAAATAAGGTGATTGTATTTTGATTGTGTAACAAGAATGTTAGTTGATGATAAAGTTATTAAATTCCCAATAGTCACCCAGATCTTTAATTCCAACCAAATTGGGGTTATAAGTTTTGAATAGAATCATGTTATGTGGAAACAAAAAGTACTCACATTTAACTTTTAAACAATTTGCTGAGTGATTGACTATGTCGATATCAGAACAAAAAAACAAAATCAAATATATAATAAAGGCTGATTAAACATCAAACCATAATCTTCACTGCACACTGCAATAATCCATTCCATTCAATTACAAACTAAACATAAAGTACTTCGGAAGGGTTGACTCGGTGTTTACCGAAATCTACTTTATTGCTGAATATGTGAATGGGTCCGCAATGCTGGATAATATCTGGTACGTATTTTATCCGTCGAAGCCATGCACATGCCTTATATTCCTGACGGTCTTGGATTCTCCTCCATCGTCAGATTAAGCTATCAGTTTGTGTAGAGGGGTGACTTCAACTTTATATTTCTGACAATCAACAAGAGGGAGAGAGAAACTTGATCCACTCCTCTTTTACTTTATAACTAACCATTGCGATTCTTGCCAGTGTTGGTCGAGAACTCAAACTAACAATTATCCTGAAGTAATCTGTTTCCTCAATGGGCAAAACGGCACACACATTCTGGAAACCTATGTCCGGAAAGGGATATACATTGCATAAAAGCTGGATTATCAAATGGTAGAGCGTAAACCGGTTGAGAGATGTGTAATTAAGTAGTGGAAGAGTTACAAAGTTATCTTTGGCAAAGTAGATTATCTTTTACGCTTTCTTTGCGGATGTGTTTGTATCCGGAAATAAAACGTTAAAATTATAAAGATGGATTCATTCAACCATTTCAGCAGTCTCTTTTACTAATGATTAAGTTCTATGATTATCAGTATGATATTCGAAAAAGATGCCTAGATCAGTGATAGAACAAAAAATAATGCCCTCCACATTGACTTAAAACTCAAGAATCTTCAGAGATATTTTCTATGATAGCCTGCTTCATTTTGTGATCATCGACCGATTTCAGGCGTTCGCACATCATCAGGATATTTTGATAAAAAACATTTTGCACAGAGCATGTGTATCATTATGCAAGCCTGTGTATCGCACTGTTTTATCAAAACATCCTGATGATAGCGAACGCCCGGTCACGATGACCATGGCAAGCTAAGATGGATGATTTCTGATGCTTTCCAGCTCTGCGGGCCCAACCACAAAAAACATCAAGAGTCTTCTTTCTTTATTTACTATGTGTATGTAAATGTAATGTATAATTGATATATTTACATATTTTGTAATGTAATTAATTGATATATATGTATATATACATTGTAACTCAGCCGCTGGGCCATTAGGAGAGAAAGCAGGTACTTCAAGTTCTCTTCGTGGCCGCTAGGAAGCGCTGGCAGCGCGCTCTAGCTCTTTCCAGAATATTCGGGGACCTTCCAGACCTTCCTCCACCGATACAAGTAGTGGAACAACAGTCAGTTTTCAGGGAGAGCCTTGTTACAAACGAACTGCGCGTTTGTAAATAGTAAATAAAAAGTGAACTAAGTGAACTTTTGTTGGTTTAAACTGTGTATTAATTATTATTAATTGTAATTTATTGTGTTAAACAATAAATTGGTGATTTTTTTTATTGAAGTTCAGAGTGTTTTATCTAAACGAACCCATTTAGAACTAGTTGCAGTAGCTAGTTCAGAGGGAAAAACGTTACAATATATATATTGTGATCTTTATAATAACTTAATCGTACTTTTATTTTTTAACAAAATCCAATTTTTTTTTTTACATTTAAAGGAGGGTGCCTCCTCTTTCTGTAATATATCCAAAATTTTAGGTACCTATAGGAACTGGTATTGGATTAATGATGAAACTGTCGAAAAAGCCAAATATTTCGTTCACACTGTATGGTGACGGTGCAGCCAACCAAGGACAGATATTTGAATCGTACAATATAGCAAAACTCTGGAATTTACCAGTGATTTATGTTTGTGAAAATAATAAATATGGAATGGGCACTTCTGTTGAACGCGCTTCAGCCGCTACAGAATTCTACACTAGGGGTGATTACATTCCTGGAATACAAGTAAGTGAATTACATACACGTATCATTCAATAGGGTAATATCAAAAACATGTGAAACGCACACACATACAACTTTCTCTTCACTGCAGTTTATAAAATTGTTATTGACAAATTTATACTTAATATATTCATTAGTTTTTTTATGCACAAAATCACAAAAACTGAAAAAAAATGTTTAGTACAAATAAACCTACCGATTTCATAATTTTCCTGAAACATGAAATTTTAACAGTATATTTATTTCTAATCAATCTAGTTTGGATGGTAGAATTGTAAAATCAACTAAGATAACACTTTAGAGGAAAACATAACCCACCTCCTATCTGAAAAGCTTCCTTAAATGAGTTTACTAGGAGAAATAATTTCAACCAAAAAATGTAGCTCTTTACATGGGGTAATTCACATACAGTGAAAACCCTTAACATGAAAAATCGGTAAACAAGGAATAATACTGGGGTCCCAACAAAATACTATGTAATTTCATACATTTTTTTTCTTTTAATACGAAACAAACATCGCTTAACACGAAATGTTTTCGCTTCTTGGACTAACAGAGAATATAAATGCTTTCTGTCGCTCATTATGATTTTTTGGCTTATTTTTTTTTCGTTAGACCAAACAAAATAAACAATGGCTGCCACTGTGCTACGTTACAGCTTGTCTTTGGGTAGGAAGAAGCACTGCGATTGTCAAAATATTTCAATTTCTCTGGTTTCCCACAGGGTTTCTATCTTAGGTCCTTTACTGTTTCTAATTTTCATAAATGATATAGCACAAGCTATTAAACTAGCTAAATTTCTTATGTTTGCGGATGACGTCAAGATCTGTCTTCCTGCATCTTCACTCAATGATTGTTTGGTACATCAATTATCTCTTGATAGGCTCTCCTCTTGGTGTAAATATAACTTGTTGAACTAAATACTAATAAATATCCTTTTTTGTGGAGCATATATTAAATGACCGACTCCCCCGATGATCGCTGACCATGTGGCAGTCTTTATTGTAACAAATTTGCTAATAAAGACTTATTATTATTATTAATACTAATAAATATCATACAATTTCCTTTTCTAGAAAACAAAAACCCATCATATTTAATAATATAAGAATATGTTCCAATTGTTAAAGACCTTGGTATGGTACTAGATTCCTCTCTGACCTTCAATAATCATATTCAATATATCTTTAATAAAGCCAAGAAAATGTTGAGATTTCTGAGCAGAAATACTAAGGATTTCAATAATATCACCACCTATGAAATATTTTGTATACACTGCAAGTCAGACCCATTGTTGAGTATGCCTCTCTTCTTTGGACTCCTACTAAACAATGTCATATTATCACAATAGAACGTATTCAAAAAAGATTTTGCAAAATTATTTATTCTCAGTTTTACTCAGATCTGTAACCCTTCTTATTCTGCAACTTCCCTACTTGAAGATCTATCTGTGTCTTCTCTTGAAGTTAGAAGATACCAAATAGACTTAATATTTCTATACAGACTACTACACAATCAAATCAATAGTCCTTACTTGCTTGAACAGTTGTATTCCGAATTTCCTCTACACCCACACCAGATTATTCACATATTCAATGTTCCATATTTCTTCAAAACTTACTGCCTTCAAAACAGACCTGACCATAGGATGATGAGGCTAACCAATCAAGTGTACATTAAGGATATTCATATTTTTGATTAAACCCTTAAGATATTCATCATCATCAGCATTATATTATAATAATTTATCATTATAAATATAGTTTTTTATAATTTTATCAATATTTATCGTGTTTTTATTTTTTGTATATCATAATTTAAATTTATGGTTTCAGTATTTAGTTTAATAAGTAAGATGTAGATGAGTATGTAGATATGTGTATGTATATTTAGAGTATATTTTAAATTTTTATATTCTTATATTATATATTTTTATATTTGCATTATATATTACGACTTTTTATTGATATGTTTATTGTTTTGGTTGGCTTTTGTATTTACTATTACGAATATTGTAAAAAGGGCGTTTGCTCGTATATGAATCTAAATAAATTTACTGGTCATTTAGTTATCGAATTCTGTGACAATTTATTTAGATGCGCATTCGAATGGCGAAATTAATAAAACGATGTATGATATCCAGCAATTTGATGTTGAAAAAGACACTGCAAAAAAATCGAATTGTTTCCAAAAAAAAAAAAAAAACTTACGTATTTTTTATTAAATACATATATATGTATATATAATTATTTATGTATCTAATATGATGTGTTGGATAATATACAACAATATTATTCCCTAGACAATACCGCATATATATGTAAGTATCTACAATGTAAGTATCTACAATGTATGCATCTACAAGTGTAAATTTTAACAGGAAAACGAATTGATAAAATTGGATGACATCGAAAATATTGGTGAGTTTTTTGGCATGCATTTCTTTAACACAAAAAAATAGTTCAATCCCCTCAGTTTCGTATTAAACGTTTTTCACTGTAATTTTCGTTTAAAGAAAATCGTTGAAATCGTTTTAGAGAAACTCGCAAAAGAGGTGGGAGAAAAAAAATTTAGTAAAATGGTACTTCCGGTTAAGGAATTTTGATAACTTACTATCGGATCTCATAGTGATACCGGAAACGGAATATCAAGTTTAAACTTACTAAGATTTTTCGTTTTTGAGCTATGCTGTTTACATATTGTACATGCTCACATACACACAGACCATTTTCTAAAAACCACTTTTTCTGATCTCAAAACGTGTATTTCCGGTGAAAACGCGATATTGAAAATTTGATTACAATACTTCCTCTTCAGAGACATTTTCCGTGGTAGCCTGCATCCACCTGGAAACTGGGCTGGTCACTGGAATACACAGCGTATTGGTGGAATGTATAAAATGGTAGGCATGAGACATTTCCTTTCAATGTACCCCTACGAATTAAATCACGGACTTAAATTGCACGGAACAAAGTAAAATAAAAAAAATCTGGTGTAAAACACTCACACAACTTTCTCTTATTTCAGTTCTCAAAATTATAATTGAAAAATTTTATACTTAGTGTACCAAATTTAATGAAATTCGTCGAAAATTTAAAAATAAACTGTTCAGTAAAAGCGAACTTCCGGTTTACTTATTTTCTTTGAAACTCAGAATTTTGGCCATCTATTTATTCTTAATTAATTTTGGTTTGGATGATAGAATTGTATAATCAAATATGATTAGCACTTTAGAGAAAAACATAACCCCATCCCTCCCCCAAATGCCCCTTTAATGGCTTTTCCAAAAGTATTGTTTCAATTAAAAGTTGTAGCTCTTTATATGTCTAATTCACATTTCTAGTTTAATGAAAATCGTTGAAGCCGTTTTCTAGAAAATACCATAAAACCTTAAAAATACATTTTAGTAAAAACGCACTTCCGGTCATCCGATTTTTTTTTTCAAACTCAGAATTTCAACAACCCATTTAATTCTAATTAATATTATTTAGATAAGAGAATTATATAGTAAACTGAAATAGCACTGTTTAGTAATAAATGACAGGAAATAAAAAATAAAAAGTAACAGCAAAAAATTCAATTGAAGAGTGAAAATATTGAATGGACTGTTTATAATACATAATTTAATGGTGAGCAAAATGGGGAATTAAAATTTTATAATTATTTGGGCAAAATGAATATACAAATTAAATTAAAAATGGATAGCGAATATTATTTATAATCACTTTCAACAGCTAAAGGAATGGCGCTTACCTTAAAACGCAGAATCTGGTTACCAGTGCTGGAAGACCTATGTGTCCTTAGCCCATATCGGTGACAAGGGGAGAGAAGAAATAGGAATAAGGAAATAAATCTTATGTGCCTGTAACTCAGGAGTCTTGATTCATACGCTGCTGCTTGGCTGATATTGTAGATAATAATCTAGCAGGCCACTTACTCGACAAAAGGATCAGTTTATTAACACTACCTAGGAAAACCTGTAGTAACAAACTTGGGGTTTCACAATTAATGGCAACCGAACTGGTCTGATTTGTATAGACAGATTTACTATTAAGTGAGCTGGCTTTACAACTTAGCGTTACATAGCGACTAACTGAGAGAGGAGAAAATGATATGTCTTCTATTCTTAGCAGCCTATATTAAATTAGTAAATTATTATCAAGGTAGCACAATACCTTCCCCGAAATATAATTATTGCACACTGTTGGCGTCAAATTTAAATTTATATTAAATATCCAACATGCACTTTAGAGAAAAGCCTAACCCCACTCCTCCCCCAAAAGTGCCCTTAAATGAATTTTTCCCAGAAAAATTCAATTTTTATATGTGCAGTTGATATAACAAGATTGAAGAAAATCGACCGAGCCATTTTTGAGAAAATCGCAAGAAAGTGAAGAAAAAAAAAGTTTCAGTAAAGTGGTAACTTCCGGTTGAGGTATTATCACAGGTGACCCATTGTCGGATCGGATCCAGTATACCCAATCAGAATATCAAGTTTGAAATTTCAGCGATTTTTCGTTTTTGAGCTATGCTGTTCGCATACTTACGTACATAAACACACATACACACAATACCATTTACTAAAACCACTTTTTGAACTTAGGGAACTTAGACACGGATACTTCCGGTAAAAACTCGATGTTGAAAATTTGGCACGATTACAATACTTCCTCTTATTAGTAAGTAGTAAGAAAAAGTAATTAAAATAAATTTCAAGATTTAATTAAAATTCTAATTGCAACAGGAAAAAGTCAAATGTGGGGTTAATAATAATAATAATAATCACGTGCTTTATTTATAAATTAAATACACAGCTTATCTAAACAATTTCTTCAAAATAACACAATGCATGGAACTAGTCCATCTGCAGAGTTGCATTATACATATTAAAGTTATAGAACTTAACCGAAATAAACTTACAAAATTAAAATAAAAATAGAATCTTCTCATCATAACAAAAAAGAAAAACAAATTACAAATAAAATAAAGTAGGCTATTAATTTAAGTGATCAAGGTTCAGGTATTAAACTCTCGTATTAAAAATAATCTATAATTCCAGGCTCTAATATGATAATTATACCAGTCTATCCAATTTGTACCATTCAAATACTCTAGACACTCTTCTATAGACAGAGTAGGCTTGCCCAACCATCTCAACCGGAACTCCCTTAACGCCGAACAACCACCTATATAGTGCAGAGTATCCTCTACGGCTCCACTATTGCACATTGTACAAGTATGAGTTTCTGCTGGCCTAGTAATATTGTAGTTCAGTTTCAATAGCTGCCCACTTAATTTAATTATAACTTTTATTACATTCATATTATATTTATCACATATATAATTATTTTCTTCCAGATCAAATTTTAATTTACCATATATATAATAAGTAGTTGAGGTCCTGACTTTACTAATTAAATGATTTTTAAATTCTTTTTTTTATATTGTTGTACAACCCATCAAAACATTGCTTTTTAATATATGGGGTTATATTATGAGATTTTTTTTATATATATAATTTTTAGGTGGATGGAATGGATGTTCTTGCGACAAGAGAAGCTTCCCTTTTTGCAATAGCCCATTGTTTATCAAATAGAGGTCCAATATTATTAGAAATGATAACTTATAGGTGAGTAACAAACATTGTTAAAATTTTACATTTGACAAATTAAATTTGTCAAATTATTTATTTCATTTATTTTTATTTTTATTTTTTTATAGATATTATGGACATTCAATGTCTGATCCTGGAACTTCATACAGAACAAGGGATGAAATACAAAATGTTAGAAAATCCAAAGATCCCATCACTCTCTTTAAGGACAAAATAATCGGTGCAAACTTGGCCACTGAAGACGAACTCAAGGTATTTAGCAAAATTATATATTGAAAAATGACATTAACTCTAAATATTTCTAAAAGATAAAAAGTAAAAACTTCAAAGTAAATAATAAAATCCCATTTTTTATTACAGAAATAAATTGTGCGTAAGTAGACAAAAATAAAGGAAAACCGTGCAAAACTATTTTGTAAGGTGGTGCCAACACAGCACGCAAATCTTACCTCTCTATCACACAGCTTTGTTCATAAACCAGACTTGTTCGGCCACATGAGCGCGCAGACCTTCCGACCATATAATCCGTCCTTCCGCTCATCACTTTCTTAAATCCCTTTGTTTGTCTTTATATTTCCTTATTTACCCACACACGCACACACTCACCCTTATTTTGCTTTAATCCTAGCAATTTGGTCACTATTATTATCATTATTATCGGAAACGGGTGCTCAAAGGCGCGGGAGCCATACGCCATATATGGCTCTTTCCCCCCGCTACCCCCCGTAAAAAAACCCCCCTTAATTAGTATTCCCCGGGTGACATATTTGCCGTGTTAATCTAACAATATCTCCGAAACGATATCCAATACTCCTACTCGCTAGACAATCATGCGAGAGTGGGTCCTCCCAAAATATACGTAAACTAGTTCCAGCGAAACCGGGGACACTGACATACGTAGTGATTATTGCACCGTGTCGCCTACCTCCTTCATCACAGTTCTGGACCAATGGGACTCCGCGTCTTTCCTATGTTAAACAAGTGACTGGACACACTTGGGTGTCCAGTCACTATTCCTACCAAGGTCCTCAAACCCGTCCTACTAAGAGACAGGAGATACTCCGAGATTCTCTGCTTACCTGCCTTTATAAATCTTTTAGCTTGGAGGCACCCCTGCGTGTCCCCCTCAGCGTTTCTTCAAAGCTCTCGTCTCCCAAAGTCTAATCTGTTTGTCGCGAAACGTCTTTGTAACGGCCAGGGCTGGTTCAGGACCACAAAATGGTAATGATGATCCCTCCCTGGCCAGCCGATCCGCCCTCTCATTGCCCACTATTCCCGCATGTCCGGGTATCCAATAGAGATGCACCTTACCCCTCCGAGCCAAAGCGTTAAGCCTTCTCCTACATTCTCCCACTAATTTCGAACTCCACCAAGGCTTACTCAAAGCCCTTAGTGCGGCTTGACTATCGGAGAAGATCCGCACTTCCTTAAACTCTCCTGGCCACTCCCCCACAAGGTGGCAGCATTCAATGATGCCCACCACCTCAGACTAGAAAACAGTGGCTAAACCACCCAAGGCCACCGAACTCGCTCTATCCAACTCCTGAAACCATGCTCCCGCCCCCGACAGGCCAGTACCCTCCTGCCTAGAGCCATCTGAATAGCAACGAATAATGCCGCTGCCCGACTCCGTTGGCCTCGTAAGGTTATCATCTCCTATACTGCCAATCGTAATCTCATAATCTCTCTCAAATCCCCATTTCTTGCTCGTCTCATCAAGTTTGGATAGCAAAAATCGGTTTACTCGCCAAATTTTGTCTTCAATCCTAGTGTGATCCCCCCGGAAGGTTCTCACCCATTCTCCCTTGCACCTCATTCTGAGGTACCCTTTCATTGCCTCTCCCACTACCACATACTGAAGGGGGATTAGCCCCAGCAGCATCTCTAATGCCACCGTCGGTGTCGTTCTCATCGCGCCAGTAATAGCCAAACAGGCCGTACGCTGTAATCCCAACAGCTTTTTGCTATTCCTCCCCACCAAGGAGCCAGACCACCACACCACAGCCGCATACAGCATCCTTGGCTTCACCAACTTTTCATAAATCCAATGGACACCTCGGGGATTAACTCCCCAGGTCTTACCCGCTAATCTCCTACACTGCCAGAAAACCTTCTGCCCCTACTCACAGACATGCTCAATGTGGGCCCGCCAATTCAACTTATTGTTGATGAGGAACCCCAATATTTAACTCATTGCGTGGTCATCTATTCCGTCATACTTTCATTTTTGTTGCTATCCCTCTGCACTTTCATTCTATCCTTTTGTGGAGATCCTATCGCATTTTTCTCCTAATTTCCTTTCCCTCTTACGACTAGCGGTTTTCTAAGAGTGTTATGATTTTCTTGGTTCTGTTCAAATATTTTAAACCATTCCCATCCAGTGGTTTTGCGTCATCAGCGAATAAATAAGTGTGCTTTGATTTAATATGGTTGTTACCAGGAGTTAGAGCGGCTAGTATATTTGGGTAGCGTGCCATGATTAGACAATAAAAGTAAAAATCTTTGGGCGTGAGGAGGAGTGAGGGAGGATCTTTTCCAATTTTTTTTTTTTTTTGCAATATGTCCAAAATTAAGTGAGCTTCGCATTAAATAATATATCGGATGCTTTAATATTTCCAGGCTCCAGATTGTTCAATTGCTACCTTCTCTAGACACTTGTATAGTTTTCTAAGAAAAACATGAAGTCTTAGAATTAAAATTTTTAAAAGAGACAATTCTTCCATTTATAGTTTTTAAATCCATACGATTATTTTAATCAGAAGTGGTCAGTTTATTAATATAGTCTTTGTTTTTTTTTTATTACCACAATTATAAGATCAACACAGTCATAACTTTATATTTCATTACAAGAATTTGCTTGTTGCTTTCATTTATTTATGTTTATGTTTGTATTACTACCTAGACAGGGGTGTCCCAATGTATATGGATAACGAGTTTTTCTCGGAAACTAAGATAGCTAGAAAAAAAAACTAAAAAATACGTGTCCCCCTCATAGTTTTATGTTAAAAATCCAAATTTAATTTGCAAATTTGATTTGGTGCTTCCAGAAACATTATTGATACAGGCACCAACTTCCTTTTTTTCAAATGGGGAGGTGTGGTTTTTATTTAAGAAATAGATTCCTCTATTTTTTTGTAAGAAAAATTTACTTGAACGGTTTTTTTCTTTGAGCAATATTTTACAACTTATGAATGAAAGAGATGCATACACATACTTTTTCCTGCCAATTGCACCTTACGACCAATGAAATACATCTCTAATAGTGGGGGGCCAGTTCGAGCAAGATCTGTAATTAATGAGGAGTAAAATTTATAATAAAATAGTACTTTTCTTCTTATTCAATCCAAAAAACCGTTATAATATCATTTTGAAATTTCTTATAAGAATCATGTTTTCATTCATAACTTGTAAAATATCGCTCAAAGAAAAAAAACCGTTCAAGTAAAATTTTTACAAAAAGTAGAGGAATTTATTTCTTAAATAAAAAACACACCTCCCCATTTGAAAAAATGAATTTGGTGCCTGTATCTCGCTTCTCAAAGCACCAAAACAAATTTG
>JAAEAF010008057.1:0-15648 GCA_011037195.1 Triatoma infestans
AAATCATTCTATCTCCTAGAAGTCTAGAATAAGAATTCCAATCCGCTTTTCTGGGGTTCCTATAGGTAGCCATGGTGATTGGATCAATCCCCAGACTAAACCTAATAATCCTGTGATCAGAAATAGAAGCTTCCGAACTTACCCTCCAATCTCTAATCAGCTTACTAATATTCCTAGAAGCAAAAATAATGTCAATAACTTGTCTTCTAATCCTAGTTACAAAAGTGGGGTCAGAACCCCTATTTACAAGATCCAGCTCAGTACCCATCAAGAAGTCCATGATCGCAAGACCCCTAGTACTGATGTCGCTGCTGCCCCAGACAATATGATGTGCATTTGCATCACAACCTATAATTATTGGTGTGTTGCTGGACTCCGTAAACCGTACCAAATCTACTAATTCTTGCGGAGGAGGTGAGGGATGATCATAGGGGAAATAGGCCGAGGCCACCACCACATCAAGACAACGGCCACCAATCCCCAGCGCAACCCTCACCGCCACCAGATCCCTAGAGCAAAACTGTCTGAGCAGAACGGCGCCGACATCTCTAATAATGCAAATACATGCTCTAGGTGTGTCCCCGCCATCCGCAACAAACAGCCTGCCATTGACCGCACTCAAAGTTCGAACCAATCCTTTATAAGCATAGGGTTCTTGGATAAGTGTAAAATATGTATGCAACCCAGCAATAGAGCGGCACAAATTAGCCGTGGCATCTTTGCTATGCTGCAAGTTAACCTGAACCATTTCTACCCTGTCAATCATAGTAATAAGTCAACTAATGTAAGAAATGGAACTTGTGACAAACTTGATAGCAGGCAGGAACAAAAATAAATAAATAATAATAAAATAAATAAATAATCAAATAAATAAATAATAATAAAAAAATAAATAAATAAACAAACAAATAAATATAAATAAATAAATAAATAAAAATAAAAATACCTGCCTTACATATCGCTCCTTTTTCCTTTGACCACGTTTCAGAAATCGCCGCAGGAGGACAAGTCCTCCGCGGCTCCTCCTGACACGTTCTCCTCCAGAAGCAAGCCTTCCCTGCCTCTGGATATTTTTCCAGATTCCCACCCATTAGTGCATCCAGGCCCTGGTCACCCGACTCTGGATGTACAGAGGAATTACCCCCACCACCGGTGGCCCCCTCCTCTAAGGGGCCCCCGGCTGACGAATTTAAAATTAAAAACATATAATAAATAAAATTAAAAATTCATCTCCAGAGCTCTCCACCCTCCACGGAGCCTCACAATTTGGGACGCTTTGAAGAAGCGCCAGAGCTACCCTAGAGATATAGCGCCCAGGGATTGTGAGCCAAGGCCCACAATACCCGGGAGCTCACCCATGCGTTCTTTACGCTAGCCGATTGACCAGAGCTGGGTTAGGCTCTGGCCGCCTGTTTAGTGGAGTCAGGAACCAAAGTGGTGTGTTGGACTGCAAGGCACGCCGAGGGAACTTGCCTCCAGCGAGAACCTGCGCCCTCAACCACCAGGATTTCCCTTCCCCACGACACAGGTATCCACACACGGCAAACATGTGGGTGGCACCAGCACGTGCCACTGGCGTGTAAGAATGTAATTGTTTAAGTGTACGACGTTTGAGGCGTTTGAGTGTAAGTGATGCAGCATGAACCTCCACAGAGGCTCCGCAACAAAAGAATTCGCTGCAAGAGATTCAGGCCGCACATAAATTATGGCGACCCAAACAGGGGCAGAAAAGTTTCTACCAACTCACACTCCTGACGGGGCACCGCTGCACTTGTTAGTCTGTAATTGTAGCTGAGGTACGTGGGGGTGCTAGGTTCCCAAATAGCCCGACGGCTACCCTCTGCGTTCGCCCACCAGCTTGGCCATCCACGCTTCCACAAAAGTGGAGCGCAGATGTTTCCAGAGCTGTGACGAGGACGCGCTGGTGGGACTTGAATGAGGTTCTGCGACAGAATATCTCTAGAAACATACGGGAAGTTTCACCCTATGTGAGTAAAAATACTCCCTCAAACCATTTGGCTCCAGCATTTGAACTAAATATCAAGTTTGGAACTTTCTGTCATTTTCCATTTTTTGAGTTATGCTGAAAACATACACACACAGACAGACCAATTTCCAAAAAAACTATTTTAGCGGCGACAGGGGGGTCTCAAAATAAATATTTCTGGAGTATTCGAAATGGATAATTACTAAGAAAAAGTAAAAATGAATGGAACACCAAAAATGCAAGCAACTTCAAGACTTAAATTTTAAATACTTTCTAAAAACTACTCATTTGAAGTTTATTTCTCAAAAACAATATTTTACGAGAATAACTTAAGTACTCTATAAGTTAACTAGTTAGATATCTATTATTATCCTATTATTGATAAATAAAAATATTCTTTGTAAAAAATAGTATAGTAGAATATAAACAACATATTTTATACATCAAAATTTCACGAACTATTTGAGGAAAACTGTGCGTGCCCAAGTTATTGACAGAATAGTTGATGTATTTCTAGATAAAAACGAAGATAGATTATCTATAGAAAATTCAAGCGAACTATTTACTATCATTTTACTTTTGAATCATTTTTCAATTTAAAAATAATGAGAACGGTTTAATAAGACTAAATCAATGTCATAATTAAGTAGAGAAATTTTTTTTTTTTTATGAAATTGCCAAATTGGTTGTAATGGTGGTTGTAAAAGGGATAATAATAAATTATTTTATAATCTTTGTAAATAATTTATTCTCCATTTGATGTTTAATTTGTCTTGCAATGTTGTTCTTGCTGCTTTAACACGCCTATCAAAAACCATGGCACCTTTTCTATCATTCTGTCCAAGATAAAACTATTTTAAATGAACGAATTATACAGAGCAATATATAACTGAGCAAATGAAGAAGTTTCCTTGACACTTCAATAAATTTTTTTTATTGATGTTTAAAACTGCAAAAATACACTGCAACAAGTAAATTTGTTAAATGGCAACTTAAATAACAGGAATGTGGATTGGAGAAGACATCCAGCGATGGCACTTCAGTATATTAAGTTATTCTACAAGGTGGTCACGGGGCCCATCTTCTCTTCAGCGCCTGCGTGGATTGTCGGGAATAGAGTTTGAAGAAAGCTGGTGAACTAAAGGATTAGGATGAGCAGTTGTGGATGAATAGAATTTAAGGAAAAGAGTTTTGGCTAGATGGTTAACGAAAGGAATGTTTAGATCAGTATGGATAGTGTGGTTAGCAAGCATAGTAGGGTGCACTGACAATTTTTCGAAGGATTTTTGATTGAAATGACTGGATACGACGGGAATTAGAACGCTTGGTTGTTCCCCACATTTCTAAGCCATATGACCATATAGGTCTCAGCAGTAGTAGGTTGAGAAGTCTTTAATTTTGTAATGTGAGTTTGATTGTCTGTCTAGAGTCTTGAGAGTTGTCTGAACCGTCTGTTTAGTTCAAGTCTATTGAGTCTAGTGTGGGGATTCCAATTCGGTCTTTTGTCTAGGTGGAAACCCAGGTAACGTACGCTATTTACGGGAGTGATTAGAGTATGGTTGATGTGGATCGGTGGGAGGATTTTTCTACCCAGTGTAAATACTATGTATTTACTTTTTCAAATAAATTTGAAATTGGAAACCGAGATAACAAAAAAAATTACTACAAAATTTCAAATTTATTATTCAGTTATATCAGTTTTCCCCCCAAAAAATTAAAAAAAAATGAGTTTTTCTAAGAAAATTGAATGGAAAACTATATTTTCCAGACTATTGAAAGTGCGGCGGAAAAAGTACATGTGACTTTATTTTGTAGTTTTTATTGCCACATTACGCGCCAAATCTTAGTAAAATTAGTATACGATGCCATAAGATTTTTTTTTATTTTTTCATTTTAAGCTTAAACAAACTTTTTACTAAATCCAGATGATTTTTTATCATAATATTACAAACTTATGTAAACACAACATATAGACCAGCAAATGAAATACAGAAAACAAAAAAATAACAATAAAAATAAAAGATCTCTGATAGTTATACCGGGTGCGATGGTGGAGGAGGGAGAATGTGGTAGTTTAAAAAGAGAAACACTAAGGGTTGAGTAAGGTGTGTGTAGGGGGTTGGTGTGTAGGGAAGAAATGGTGGCGGGCGCGGACAACGAGCTTTAGGTTAGTGGGCGAACAGTGCGTATTGAACTTGGCACGTACAGTGGCGCTTCTTGACGACACACCTATGTACTATGGGCTAGCTAGGCCAGTTGGGCCCCAAGTCTGTGAGCCGCAGCGTCCCAGCAGTTCAGTCCTTTGATATTTTTTTTTTTTGAACGCTTTGTCTTCTTATTATATTTCACCGTCCTGTCCGTTTAATTCTGTGTGTACTAGAGGACCTTGTTCTTATACCACTTGTACTTCGGTAACTTCTCCTAAATGGCAACCACGGACACACCTACCCGACCATCGGCCAAGGTTATTTGATATCAAGGTAGGTCAAATATTATAAAATTTAAAAAAAAAAAACAATATAAAAATCAAAATATGATTTCCTTCTGTTGGAAAACAGAAAATAATTCTAGAAATTTGTTTTAGTTAAATTCGACGACGACAATAATAAAATTCGAATATGAATTTGAATTAAATACAGAGAAAGAAGTTTTACCAATACAAACGTTCTGGAGGAAGGAAAAAGTTAGAATACTATTAACTAAAAACAAAAATAAATAAATAAATTAATAAAATTATTCAAATGTTTGTAAATGTAAAAATTTACAAATATTAAAAATTTTAGCCAATCATTAAACATTGATTGAATTTTTAAAATGGAAAAAAATATATTATTCATTACAATGTGTCCAGGCATTGCGAAAGTCCTTACTTTAGTATCTATCTAAAAACGTATAAAATGCCATTAATTTGAAAAATAATTCACACTGATTGTATGAAACTTTTAAACAATGATACATCAATATTTCTCCGATTGAGAGGTAAAAAAAAAAGACGATCAGAAAATATAGTTATGTATAATAAACATTTTCAAATTTGATTTCATTTTATATATATAAAAAAAAAAAAATTATTTATTAATTTATTATATGTATTGGAAAAAGGAGGTAATATTTAAATTTATTATTTCTATTTTTTAATAACGGAAATAAATAAATCCAGGTTAGAAGGGCACCGTTCTTAGGGGCAAAATGGCGGTGCATATTTCAATATATATAAAATACATTTTTTTTTAAAATAAGCAAATTACTCTTAGCTGTCATTCGCAGAGATTTAAAAAAAAAAAAAAAAACAGACCAATAAGAAAGTCTTTTTTTCTTTTTTCTCCTCAACTGAATTCTGATATCATATGATTTTCATACAAATACAAAATTTTCACTAGACAATTTATTAAACTTAATATTCTTTTAAAAATTAATAAATACTGAACTGTAAGGGTTGATTGAACTCATTAGAGAACTTTTTAGGAAAGTTGCCAAAAATAAAAAAAAATAAAACTTTTTTTATAATTTTTCTAAAGTTAAATCGTAAGTTGCAGTCTGAAAAAAATTAGAACTTTATTTTGGCCATTTATTTATTATTTTTCTAAAATTGAAATTGATTTTTTTTTTTTTTGTTATAAAATGAAAAAAACACCTCTTACGATCAGGGTGGTTATTTCCTCATGCGCAGTAGGAGAATTTACTGTTGCAAAATAGGCTAAACCTGAAATGTTCGACTGCCATGTTTGTAAAGTATAACTTGTACTCCTTTGAAGTTCAAATATTATTTTAGGATTCGAGGCACTTTCTTCAAATAAAAAAAAAATATAAAAAAATCTGGTGTGAAACACTCACTCGACTTTCTCTTACTGTGAAATGGCAAATTTTCTTCACACTTACAATTCTTATTAGTGTTTAAAACCGTCGGCATTTTTATGGAGTAAATCACAAAAATAAAAAACTGAAAAACCTATTCAATAAAGTTACCTAACCATAAATGCCATCATGATCACCCGATTTTCATCAAACTGGGAATTTTGACAACTTATTCCCATACATTTTTTATAATTCTAATTAATATTATTTTTTAGTTGACAGAATCGTATAGCACATTGCTGAACTTAAATAGCATTTTACAGGAACCCATAACCTTACCCCTCCTCCAAAAGTGCCCTTAAATGAATTTTCCCAGAGAAATATTTCAAATAAAAGTTGTTGTAGCTCCTTGTATATGTATAGTTGATATCTGAATTTAAAGAAGCTACAGCCGTTTTCAGAGAAAATAGCAGAAAACTTGAAAAAACTACTTTCAGTAAAGTAGTATAAAATGGCATTCACGGTTGATGGATTTTTGCCCTAAATCTTCGTGTTTAGGTGATAGTATCTAAACCAAATATCATGTTTGAGCTTTCTTTCTGCAACTTTTCGCGTTTTTAAGTATTCTTTTCACATACATCCACACACACACACACACACATACGCACTCACATACCATAAACCACTTTTTTTGGACTCTGAGGACCTCAAAAAGGTGTATTTCCGGTGAAAATCTTGCACGATCGCAATACTTCCTCTTCTACAACAGTTAGAGGAAGTAATAAAAATGTAATTTCTATATTATTATATTATATATAAAATATTTATATTTTATTATTAACAATAAAATATGATGTCTAGGCTATGTCACAAACATTATTCGTATAGAATTTGCTAGCCAAATATTCCCCTCCCCCCCACGCCATGACTTCGTCTATTTAGCCATTCTACATCGCGCAGCCCAGTATAAAAAAACTGAGCTAGCAATTAATGTTTCTCGTTTAGTTGATATCCAGGGAGCACGTGAGTACAATCTCGGACGCGAACAACTTTACCCCCCTGCAAGCCAAATATGAATGATAAAAAAAAAAAATGTACTTAATAAAAAAAATCATCTTGTGAGAAAATGGAATAATTTTTATTTTTTTTAAGGACTAACAAAAGAATCGAATAAATCTGGGATGCAAAACTTTACACCTATTTTCCTTTACCTGAAATTTAATAGAATAATTATATTTAAATTCGACACATTTACGGTACATTTAATTGGATTTAAGTCGATCTATAATTTGGAAATTATTGATCATACCATGCAATAAATATATATTGAAATGACACGTTCATGTAAACAAATACTTCCCTCCCCCAGAACATACTTAAAATTCAATTTATTTAAATAAATGTTTCAACTTATATAAAAAAAATTAATACTGTTAGATCCTTCATTAAGTTTGTACTTCTTTTTTTTTTCTGAGCGATCCACCTTATAAAGATACTTTATTTTTTCTTTGAGCTTTTTGTGTATACCATTAGTAACAATCAATATTATGCTGATTAGAAAATAATTTGAAAGCAATTTTGGTTACATGACTTCTACATAATTGGGATTGTCCCTTCAATATGTCAGTTCCTTGATTAAATTGCATTAAACTAAAGTAGTATTAAAAAATAAAAAAAAATAAAATCAAATAATTTATATTCTTGTATTTTTCTATAAGTTACTCTAAAAGAGGGAAGCTAAAAAAAAAAAGTTACTGTTCTAGTAACTTCCCATTTAGCGGCATATTCTCTTTGATGTCCGGCACTGTCTCTTCCATTGTTGATTTATTCTTTTTTTTTAAGAATCACTTTTTCTTTAAGTTTTTATTTTAATATGGATTTATTGGAAATAAACGGAAACTACTATGTCTCAACTTCCACAAACTAACACTGTCTTACATCCACAGATACGGCTCGCACACTTTTGTAATCATTTAACACCAATCACCTACTCGCTCAAGCAAATCATTCATTTATCATTCTTTTTTTTTTTTATAGGTTTCTTTTTTGCTTTTTCTTAACTTTTCTTAATGAACAAGATATGACATTTCTTTTTTTTTTTTTTTTTTAACCTCCTAATATCTGCGTGCATTTTGGAATATGATTCAAACTTCACAAATTTGGTTCCTAAAAATTCCTGAATAATTTTAGAAAAACTTTATTGACAATACTTCATCCATAAATTCGTCGCACCAGACTTTTTCTCTTACAATGAAAAAACAAAAAAACTTCGTCTTCCACAGCTTGCATTAAAATAAACAAAGTTTTTTTTTTTTGTAGTACATCATCTATCTATATATAAAAATTCAGCATCCTTATGTTTGTGGCCGCAAAACTCGAAAAGTAATCGATGGATTGATTTGAAATTTTTACACAACGTTACATTTCTATATAAAAGTGTTTATATATACTTTTTATTTCGAAGTTCCCATGGAAACGGGAAATTCTGAGCGTTTTAGTGAGTTTGGCAGAAATGGACAGACGTTGACGCGTTGCGATCGTGGCGTGCGCTCTCTGCCGAAGATATTCTGCACAGAATTGGTCAAGAAACGCAATCATGGCTTGGATTTCACAGAAGAAATATTCAATGAAGCGCTAATCTTCATTGAGGATCTTTGTCTTGCAATGTGTGGCATATTGTTGGCACAGTTGGGAGTGACAGTATCGAATAGGTCGATCAATGCAACATTTGAGAGAGAACTGCTCAGGGACATAATGACTTACAGCTATTCGTCCAAGAAAATACAGTGAAACTCCCTTCAAGAAGAAAAGATACCATCATGCAAGCTGTGACCAACCAATCCGGTGGATTTATTTTTTGGACGCTCCAGGTGGAACTGGGAAAACGTTCTTAATTTCCTTAATCCTGGCTAAAATCCGTTCAAATGGCCACTTACTTTTTCAGGTAATGCTGCTATGTTGATGGAAGGAGGTAGAACAGCGCATTCAGCTCTTAAAAACATTCTTTTAGTTAAAAACATTTTTTACTTTCTTTCCTTTCAGTTCACAGCAACGCAAAGGAGGGTATTAAATTGAATGATGTGTTTTGCTTGCTGAATCTATGTTAACTATCATACTTCTATTTACTTCCCTAACAATTAAAATCAGACTGAGCCACAGCTGAGCGTGGCTGGGTTTAGCTAGTCAAAATTATAAAAAATAATAACTGTTATAAACATTTTTGCAGCATCAAAGTGAATAAATTAGTTATTTTAATTTTTGTAATCAATATATCTATCAGTTGATATTTTTTTTTTTATCTCTTATTTGATATTTTTAAATACACATAATATACATATACCATGGTATATGCGCATAAATTTATTATTTTTTGGAATTTTGAGGTGCAGTTTGTTTTATTAAATTCCTACACACTTATATTTTTACAGATAATTTTGAAAAAAAAATTGAATTTCATGAATTTCATTGTGTATAAAAAAAAACTATGATATAAAACGTAAGTTCTCCCTTTTTACGAGTAGTATAAGATATTGTATTTTTTTGTGCAATATTTTTAAACTACGTTAAGAAAAAAAATAGAAAATGGTGGAAAAAAAAAAATTAAACAAACAAAATAAATTAAATTAATTTTCATTATTTTTCATTTTTATTTTTTCAATTACATTCTTAAATTTAGAAACAAAGATTTTTGGATATTCCAATATTTGAGATTATAAGAAAATTTTGTTGTTTTTCCTATAATTATTTCTTCATTAAATACAAGTTTTTTTTGTCTGCCATGATTTCACTGATTGCATTGACTATTTTCATATTTAGGTCATTCAGATTAGTTGGCTCCCGTTTGTAGATTTTTATCTTTTACAGTTCCCCCCATATGAAAAAAGTCTATTGGAGTTAAATCTGCAGATCTTGCAGGCCAAGGGACCACTTATTGGGAAACGTGGAATCTAAGTATTCCTTCATGCCTATTGCATTATGTAGTAGAGTACCATCTTGTTGCAACCATATATCTCTTCGAATTTTGAGAGGAATTTTGACTTTCTAAAATGTCTGGGAGAATGTGTTGTAAGAAATGTAAATACCTCTTACCCATCAAATACCATGGAAAATAAAGGTACCATTAAAACGGTTACCTTGTTAAATGTTAAATATAAAAATTTTATTAAAATATTCATCGACGGGTCAAAGGCAATAAATGGAGTAGGAGCAGCTTTCGTCATGAATGAGAGGCTGTACAACTTCCCATTAAGCAATATCTCAAGCATATCTACAGCCGAGTTATTCGCTGTGTACAAAGCCCTAGAATATATTCGGAACTACAATGAACCTAAGAAATATATTATTTGCTCCGATTCAAGGAGCTGACTGGAGATGATAGGCAATCGGAGCTCCGATAGTTTGTTGATTCAGTGCATACATACGCTCTTGGAACTATGCCGGCGAGAAAATAAAGAAGTCTCCATTATTTGGATTCCCGGTCATGTGGGGATAAGAGATAACGAATCTGCCGACAAAGCTGCTAAACAAGCGGCATCAATGACTTGTAGAGACGAACGTGTCCTTGCAGTCGATTGGAAAGCTTTTCTAAAAAAACAAAATCTTTCCAACTGGGAAAAGGAATGGCAATCAGTGCAGCTGTCAAATAAACTAAGGAATATCAAGGGTACCACAAAGAAATGGTCAACCTCAAATCGAGAGTCTCGGCGAGAAGAAGTTGTCCTAGCGAGAATGAGACTCGGTCACACCATGTTGACACTCAGTCACATATTCCGAAGAGATCCTCAGCCGGTATGCAGCGCTTGCAATACGACATTAACGGTCCCGCATATTCTATTGGAATGTTCGAAATATGTAAACGCGCGGGGAAAGGTAAAATTGCCGACCTTACAGATGTATTAGGAGACAATGAGGGCAATATCAATAAGACTTTCGAATATCTTAGAGGGGTTCATCTATTTCATTTGTTGTGAAACTAGCTGTACATATGTAGGTGTTTAGTTGTTTGCTGGTGTCTTGTGTATAGGTATTTATTTTATAAGTGATATAAGGGAGTAGAGGAATATGATTAGACCTAGATTGTGGGTTTGCTGTAGAAATTGTTAGACTGGTGGGTATGAATATGCATCCCGGATGAGTCCTTACAAATTAGAAACAGGTGCAAAGGACATAGCTGTTGTGCACCTTAACAAAATCCCCCCCCCCAGCCAAACGTGTACCTAATTCCAGCCCACACAACATTTATGCCCCAGAAAAGCTTGGAATCTCGTTACTTTCGCCCGCTAATGCTTTTCTCTTAACCAAATCGGCATTTCCTGAATATTTATCATCCCTTATTATTAAATCTTGATCCATCTATCCAGAGATTATTGCTCAAGATAGTAGTAACATTTCTTCTTAAACAATTTCGAGATGAGCTGCGAAATCTGAACGTCTTCCCACATCTGTTTCTCTTAGGTGATGAACATAAGCATAAGCCAAAACATTTATTACCGTATATTCAAAGTTTAGTCGTCGTGGCCGGTTCTTCGTGGCCTGATCTTGGAAAATCACTTAACTTACCCTAAAGTACGATATAAATGTGAAACAATTCTTTGAATGCAACTCCGTTTAACGTCACGTTTAATCCGCATCGCGTTTTTTTTTTTCACATTCAAGTAGATATCAAACATGTCTCGTTTTTCTTCATTTAAAAAACAAAACATTTTTTTACAAAATTCCAATAAATCTTTTACAGTCGCATTGAACTAGTTTTAAAGAGAATTGAAAATAAAATCTGTTATCAATACAGATTTAAGGATTAAAGATAATAAATAGACTAAACAATAACAATAAAAATGTATTAAATATAGCAGAGAAATGGATGATTTTAAATCAAATAAACTGATAAATTTTTGAAATTCAATACCCTGGGGTGTCAGTGCACTGCAAAGAAGGCTTTGAAGGGCAGTGAAGTGACCATAAATGTTGTTGCACCTATAAAAATAAAAGCGAAATAATACATATCAGAAATATAATCTGTTAGATTCAAAGGATTTTTAATTAATTCAAAATTCATTTGAAAAAATGTTTATTATTATTATTATTATTTTTGTATTATTATTATTACTACTATTATTAATGATTTCACAAAAATGTAACTATTTTCACTTACAATTATAAAATATATGTAATTATTACACTTATAAAATATCCTTTTTTTTAAAACACTTTAATTACATCACTACCTTACCCATCAGGACCTACCCCAGAGAGAATGACGTCATTACTATAGTGATGACAGCGTACTGAAAAAAAAAAATGACATATTAATTAATAAATTCAAGGCATTAAATTATTTTATAAAAGTTAAATGATTTTTTTTAATTAGTTTAATTATTAAAATAATTTCAAATTCTAATTATGAATTTATAAGGATTATCTTAAGCTATCTTTCTCCCTTGGTGGTCTAATCTATTATGTGTGAAGTTAAGAGTTGAACTTACTACGTGTATACTAAGTACAATTAATTTAATTAAATATGAGGATAAATTTAAGATTTTTTAAAAATTATTTTACCTCTCAATTTGATAAGTTGGCTGTAAGCTTATAAATAAAATGGAGCTTCGTTTAACTTGGACACATTAGCTAAGAAATTAATTGTAAACATACATGAATCTCATGCATGAATCACAATTTCATAACATAAAATATCTCTTTAATTAATTCAGATCAAAAGTATTTTGTAATTTATTGCAGACATCATATAATATCATGCAGGACCTCCCCCCCCTCCAAAAAAAGACGTCATTTCCACAAAGATAACAGTGAATGTATACTGAAATAATAATTATAATATAAAATTATTATATTTTGATTTAAAAGCTTAATGATTATTTAAACAAAAACCAGATGGCCTAATTATACAGGCCAATACATTATAATTTATAGCTTCCATAGTGTACTGGCGTATCCTTTATAGCGCGTATCCCTTAGCTTAGAGGGTTGTAGTGTGATTCTAGCGTATGCGTCCTGAGAATGCAAAGATCACAAGATCTGTGATAAAGACCACTACGTCTTTTCTGTTATATTGCTGCTGTTTTATTTTCGAATGACGAAACAATTTTCAATTTGAAAATGTTTATTAACGCCATTTTCATTTATTGCCATTGTTATTTTTAAATAAAATTGTATCTACCTGGTTATATAAAAACACTTCCAGGGAGTGTAACTAAAAAAAAAATTACCCGTTAGAACCATTGTTTTCTAGTCAATTCTAGCAATTTCTTCTTCTAAGTCACTATTCGAACTTTGAATGTTGAGGCTTGTTTTGATCCAAATATTTCGAAAAAAATAAGAAATATTTGAAAAAAGTGCCCACAGAAATCAGAACGGGGTCAAAGGGGGCATTGCTCTGGAGAACCATTCAGTTGTAGGCTGACTATTCTGGACATGAAAACAGACTTCCTATATTGACTAATTTCTTCACGGGCATTGTAAGACTTAAGGGCCCTGATAAAGTGATGGCAGCTTAAGATGCTGTGGATTATGGAAGTGACCCCATAGTACCTCTCATGTCGGATTGCGACTCTATCATCCCGTGAAGTTTTAGAAGCCTGGTACATTTGGAGAAGGCCATATCTCCCTAGACTCTCCCCAGATCTTGAAATTTCTTGGATAAATAGACTTGCAAAGGATGTTGTCGCTTGAAGTGACATCAGTAAGGAGGCATAATAAATCATTCAAGATCCCTGTGCATTATAATTCCTTTAGAAGTAAAATTATATTTAATAGACGCAATAAAAAAAAAAAGAAAAGAAAAACAAAAGATATATACCAGAACCAAATGCCAAAAAGATTTATTGATTAGTTTTTAAGCGACACTTTCACATATTCCAAATATAGGGTTGCTTACATTAATATAGCAGAATATACCAGATGAACGAGACAAATGTAAAACTTTATTCAAGCGTTAAATATTCCATTTTTATCAGCATTCCGATTCTTTAACATTGATAAGGAAAGAAATGCTGGGGAATGTTATTAAAATGAAAAGAAAAATGATTACATAAACATCATATAATGTCATATTTTAATGTTTAAAAATATTTTATTATACTTTTCTAAAATATAATTCATCACTCTATTAATTTTAAAAATAGGGGTAAAAAAGGGGTGAGGATTAGGCTACTCTTTTGTTTTTGTTACCCTCAGTTCCATCATAACTCTTGATAAACAACAGTAATTAGGGTGGCAGGAGTTTTATTATTAATATTTGTTTGTGAGAAGGGACCATATCTACGCTATTCAAAGCCCTACTGGGCCCACAGAGTGTAAACAGTACTTTTCACACAAATAAGTAAATTTACTTAACACACGTATCGCTTATTTTTCTCTCTTATGATTAAAAGTACAACTTCTGTCGCTACTTTTATTTTTAATAATTGTCATATTTTTACACCTTTGCATATAAAAATATTTACTTTTTTTGATAAGACCATAACATCTTTACACAATCAACAAAGAGTGCGTTATCAACTGAACGAGAGTTGCAAGAATATTATATTCTTGACGTATTGCGACGCTATCATCCCGTGAAGTTTTAGAAGCCATATTATCCCTAGACTGTCCCCAGATCTTGAAATTTCTTGGAGAAATAGTCTTGGAAAGGATGTTGTCGCTTGTCTTAAATATTATAATGTGTCCTACAACAGAAACTATTAAACAGGAGATTAAACTGAGAGGGTTATTTTCAAATGAAAATAAACGTTATAAAAGAAAGATTATTGTTTAATTTTTTTTACATTAAATTGTTTTCTATATAGTTTATATTTCTATATATTTATGTTTTCAATTTTAACGGCTGCATTGGAAGCACTGCTGGGGTTACCTCCGCTGCATCTTTTGATACAGGCGGAAGCAGGGCTAGTGCGTACAGACTAATGAATAATGGTCAGTGGAAGTAAAGGAGCACCCTGGCCAAACATTTGGACATAACAGAGAAAGTTGACCCTGGCCCTATCTATAGGATGGCGGGGCAGGAGTGCTGTCCAACATTCCACTTTGAGCTCCCCTTCCAAGTGATCATAACGTCTAAATCGGAATGGGCTAAAAGTTGGGAAAAACGAGGCCAGACTAGGGGTCCTGGTTTACGGATGGGTCCAAAATGGCTTGCGGAACTGAAGCCGGTATATATGGAGTTAAGCCGGAGGTACTCATTGCAAGGCCCCTCGGTGGATACTCCACGGTATTCCAGGCTGAAGTTTATGCAATAAAAATCTGTGCTGAGGAGAATTTGCGTATGGACTCTAGGAATAGGGAAATATGCATCTTCTCGGATAGCCAGGCTGCACTGAAAGCACTAGGGGCATTCAGAATCACCTCCCCCCTTGTCAAGGAGTGTAGAGATTCCCAGGAAGCGTTATCCCTGCACAATAAAGTTCGGTTGGTAGGGGTGCCGGGGCATAAGGGGATTAAAGATAATGAACTAGCCGACCAACTGGCCAGGGACGGAGCGAATGTATGGCGAGGGCGTCTCTGAGAGAATCGACTCGGAGAGAGCACAGTCGTCACTGGAGGCTAAGTACTGGGGCAAGGCAGGGCAAAATGGTCATGCCAGAGCTGTGTAGAAGAAGAACCAGAGAGACCCTGGGTTTAAGCAGGTATCAGATCTGTCTGATAATGGGCCTGTTTACCATGGTAGGTTCAAGAAACATCTGCACAAGGTGGGATTGGTTGATTCGGGGCCCTAGTGTAGACTGTGTCAGGAGGAGGAGGAGACGGCCTCTCACCTGTTGTTTCATTGCGTCGCAATCGGCAGATTGCGGTACGAGATCTTCGGCCCGATGAGACCGGAGGAAATCGTACTCCAAGAAGGACTGGTGGGGAAG
>JAAEAF010008058.1:0-38745 GCA_011037195.1 Triatoma infestans
ACCACCAAAGGCCACCGAACTCCCTCTATCCAACTCCTGCAACCATGCTCCCGCTCCTGGCAAGGCCAGTCCCCTCCTGCCTAGAGCCATCTAAATAACAGCGAATAATGCCGTTACCCGCCTCCGTTGACTTAGTGAGCTTATCATCCCCTGTACTGCCAATACTGATCTCATAATCCGTCTCAAATCCCCATTTCTTGCTCGTCTCGTCAAGTTTAGATAGCAGAAATCGATTTATTCGCTAAATCTCATCCTCTATCCTAGTGTGATCCCCCGAAAGGTTCTCACCCATTCTCCCTTACACCTCATTCTGAGGTACCCCTTCATCGCTTCACCCACCACCAGATACTGAAGAGGGGTTAGCCCCAGCTACGTCTCGTTCCGAATAGCTCACGGACAACACATGAAAGTCCTCTACTAATGAGATGAGATCAAGAGACACCGAACATATGTCGTTCACTGAACAACCATAATTACTTATATATGTGAACTCACCTTCGACATCACCAGGGAATCGCCCATTCAAAACTATTAAACTATGATCATCGCAGAATTCCAAGAATGCAGAACCTCTATTATTAAGAATCTGGTCTTTAGAGTTCCTGAGAAGTCGACAATTTGGATTATTAATATAAAGGTCATCAGGAAGAGCCTGCAAGTCTGCTATTCGAATATTACAATCTCCAACTATCATATATTTAAAAGAATTATGAGTCGATAAAAAAGTGCTTAATTTAAAAAAATCACTATCCCAGGAATTGCAGTTAATATAAACCGGATAAATGAAATATTCTAATGAAAACAATTTTACAAAAATTAAGTCGATATTCTCAATTTGCACAAACCGCACCACTTCATTGGAAACCGAAGACTTAATACCATAAAGCTCGCCACCTATGGGTCTGCCAAGTCTTGAACGCCTAGATGCAGGAATAAAACGTAGATAATAATCATTTAAAATATTTTTAACATAACTAAAATTACATTCTTCCAAAAAAGTTTCAAAAAAAACAAAAATTTCAAATTCTTTAACAAAATTCACAAAGTATTGATCTTTAATTTTATTCTTCAGACCGCACACATTATACGAAAGCAAACTTAACTTATTCAAACCACATCGCATACTTTTTCCGGAACGCCGGCTGACAACATTACCTCAGGATTTGGGTGACGAAGGAGGCTCCGCAGATGAGGACTGATGAATAACTGGAAGTGCTCCACCCATAGTAGAATTAATAGCTCCCCCAAAATAATTATTAGGCACAGAATTGCTGTATACATCCATAACAAACTTGGTTATGCCCGAGCCAATGACGTCACAAAGCTTTCGAGTTCCAGGGTCACCACTGAACTTCAAGCCATCTGCTAAAGTCCCTCGGAACTCGACTGATCCCACAAACATGCGATCACCTCGAACAAATACCTTAATGTCAGGCCTAAGCTTCAAAATTTCCTTTCTTATTAACAATAGCTTAGATTGCTTCTTCCTAACATTTTCAGGGTAATCATTATGGACCGAAAAGCCAGTGCCCTTGAGCCTCTTGATTGTCCTCAGTACCAACAATTTGTCCGCATACAAAACAAAAGAAACCAAAAAGGGTCTATTTACGTTATCTCTCCTGCCCAACGGCGACACCAACAAAAAAGTTGAGTTCAACCTCACATTGAGGACCTGTTGAAGGAAATCAGTCACCAACTTAAGAATGTCATCATTCTGATTATATTTAAAACCTCGAAAAATTAGATTATTTCGTCGAGATTTCATTGCCAACGCTTCCATCGCCAACTCGATTTTCTCATGACTGGCTTTCATATTAGCAACTTCACTCTTAAGCATACAAATTTCCTCTTTTACAGCTTGATTTTCCTCATGAAGAAGCTTAAACTCCTCCTTTGTTGCAAGAGTGGATAGTTTAGTGTCTAGCAAGTTAGCCATAGTGCGCGTAATAGATGTCATTAATTCAGTTTTCAACGCATTAAGATCGCCCAACAGACACTGCAGTACTCTCTGAACTCATTATTACTTTTTTACTATTTTTTCCAGTTAATTCTGGTGAGCTTCTGGAACGTTTTTGATTATTATTTGAACGTGGTCCAGGAGAAAAATACTTATCGTTCTTTGGTGGCATCGAACTTAGATATCAATAAAAAAAATATATTGTTGCAATTGATAAAGCAAGCACAAATACGCTAGTAATAAAATATAATAAAAAAATAAAATAAAATTGGCTAACGATTTAAATTCTACTATACTATAATCAATCAGCTGGCAACCAAACGAAAATAAATTACACTAGTGTGTCTGTGTGCAAGTGTGCAGCATAAACAATAACTATAAGCAGTCTGAATACTCACAGTGAAGCTCCCCTCCACTAAGTACCAAAGTCTATATCACTATCTTCAAAAAAACTTGTTTTATTAAACAATATTCTCCACCATTTTATATTTTCCTTAAAAAACGACTCGATAATTTTTTATTTTATTTTGATAGAATTAATTAATAAGCACACAAAGAGAAAAGTTTTGCACCAAAACACAAACAAAAAATCCGCCAACAAACCACTTAAAAACAGAAAAAACAGAGCACCTTAAACACGTCTATTCAGTATGGCAGACAAACATCAACTCCATGTATATATTTATATAGTATCCCAAGTTTAAAGAGAATCTTTGGAATCGTTTAAGAGAAAATTGCAAAAAACTGAAAAAAGAAAAAATCAGTAACGTCGCACTCTCGGTTATGGCTTTGCCTGAAACCTTCAGATACGGTGGTAATACCTAAACGGAATGACTACTAAGTTTGTGGTTCCTTTAATTTTTGGTTTATAAAATATTTTGTTCTCTCACACATACACTCTCTCTCTCTCTCTCTCTTGCGCACTCACGCTTCAGACCATTGCTGAATGCACGTTTTTATACTCAGGGGACCTCAAAACATTGTATATCCGGTAAAAACTCAATTTCGAAAATCTGACACGATTGCAATACTTCCTCCCTTACAACGATTAAGAGAAAGTAATAATGAAGAGTGTCATATTATAAAGCGAGTACAATTTCAAAAAAAAAAAAGGCAAATGAAAATAACTAGATTGTAAACTTTTTAATTTGCTGTATAGAAAGAAACATAATTAATAAAATTATGAATAAATGTTAATGAATATCCCCTGTTTGGTATTTGTATAGCTAACTTTCGGCAAGTATATTTGCATTCCTTATTATTTATTGGTGGTGGAGTTTGTATGGTGGACTCGAAATCGAAAATGATCTTTTAAGGAGAATCTAACGTCGCAGTTTGCCCAGAAACCCTTAAAAACTATTTTTCATTAAGCAAATCAACAGACCACTAACATCTTAGGAATATTAGGGTTAATGCGGGATGCAAGTTAGAGGGAAAAAATTTTAACATTATATATACATATATATATATAATATAGGGGGCCGTGGAATTTATTATATAGAATTCTTTCACGGTTTATGAAATATTTAATTAAATATGGAATCTATGGTTGGAAACAAAGAAAGAAGTTAAGATGATTTTGGATGAACAATAGTTAGTTATAGGGTATTAGTTATAGAATGAATGGAAGAATTGGATAGTTGTGGTTACGATGCTCTTTGAACCTTACATTTCTCCAATTTATAACCGGAATAGGATTAAATATCAACTTTAGCCATATCTATCTAATTAGCAGTTTGTTAGCAAAATGACAGTATGAATACTAGACAGTTTGTCAAGTAGTCACTTTGCTTTTTATAGCGTTGAAGTAGAACAACTGTTTAAATTTCCTGTAGATTCCAAGTGAGCTGTTGTAGATTCCAAGTGAGCTGTAGTAGATCCTGTAAGCAACACTAAAGATAAGGAGACATTGTCATATTAGATTGAAGCAATGATGATTTGTAGTCTGAAGTGAAGTCTGATTACAATTATTCCTGTACGGATAAAGGAAAGTTAAAAAAGTGTCGAATGATAAGGGCTAAAATTTAATTTTGTTTAAATTTTGTTCATAAATTCATAAATTTAGATTTCTCGAAACTTCAATTAAAAATTATGTTCGAAAAATCAATTTTCAATTTAATCTCCAACCCTGATTGAATTAGGTCAAACTGTGCCAATATTAACATAAATAGTTTCGGCATTCTTAGAAGAGAATTAGTTGTTAAAAATCATTTTTTCATAGAAAGCGATCCAGGTACTTGAAGAAGGAGGAAGATTATGTATCAGAAAGCATTGCTAAAAAATTGTACAAGAAAATCGTTTAGAATCTTTATAAATAATTGTTTCAAGTAGAAATCTTAGAATAGAAAATTAATTACTTATATGCATTGAAAGTCTGAACATGATACTGACAGCTAATTAATATACACCTTAAGTTCAAATCAGTAAACCTTACCTGGTTTTTCAATTTACCCAAAACATAAATAAGATTTAAAAAGTTTTTCAATTATGATAAAATTTATTCAGGATCCAATAAAAAATCTCCTCTTAAATATTGGTCTGTTACGATGTAATACTTTTTCTTTTTAATTTTTTTAATAATTTAAAATTCTAATATGAAACAATCTTCAATGAAACCTTTGTGACTTTCTTTTATTTCATTTAATGTAATTATAAAATTGGAAAATTTTCTTTATAGCAAGAATTCTTATACAAAGTTGTTTAATAAAAAAAAATAGTGTCTGGGATCCATGTTGTTCCTGAGATTTATTTATTTATTTATTTATGTATTCTGTACAGCAATAACAGTCACTTAGACCATAAAAATTGCAGTCAAATACAAGGGAAAAAAATATATATTCACAAGAGAATAAAAAAAAAAATTATCACAAGTTTATACATAAATACAAATAAATAAAGTGCACACAAACACTGGGAGATGCAAGGCTTTTAATATAACTTTTATTAATATAAATTAAATCCTTTTCAGTGGGAATCAAGTAATTCCAGCTTCTGCAGCAACGAATGATTAGATCTCTGTTGGCTGTATGTTTAGATGCTGAGATTGGTAGGTGCAAATGTCGGAGTCGTCTCAGTCTAACGGGAGGTACATAAAAAGGAAGGCTTGCTAATAATTCGGGGCAGTCTATATCTCCATTATTAAACAGTTTGAACATGAATAGGAGGTCTTTCCGGCATCATCTCTTTTCCAATGATTCTTTTTTTTTTTTTTTTTTTTTTTTTTTTTTTTTTTTTGATTGATTAAAAGATTTTTACACACTGCACTGTAACCATGCAACAAGTAAAAACGATGTAATGAAATATAAGTATGCGTAGCGCCACACCCGACCTGAATTTGAACGTGCCTATCTAGCGAAGCATTCGTAATACGCCTTTAAGGCCTTAGTGTGTACGACTGTATCTCAAGACAGCCGTCGTTATGTATTTAGATGGTCGCGCGGCCATCGACGCCTTAGTCGTCTTGGTGGGTTTGTGGGGAGTGTGGAAGTACAGAGGAATAGATGTGGAAGGATTAGCGGATTGGAATGAGAAGATAATTTGGAATGGAATTTTAGGTAGCGGGATTTGGCTAAAGTGGAGACAAAGGGAATTTTTAGGTCAGTGTGGATAGTGAGGTTGGAGACATAGAAGGGAGCATTGACGATGGTGCGTAGGATTCCAATGATTCTAATAAGATTTCTTCTGAGAGCCTTTCATTTCTCCACAGGAAGTAGACAAACTTATTTTGAAGCCTTTTCTATTCTCTTGATGCCCTCAGCAGTATATGGAGACCATATAATAGACGCATATTCGAGCTTCGAACAGACTAGTGCGTTGTACAAAACCAATAGAGCCTTTACATCAACAATTTCCCTGCAGTACCTCCAGAGAAAGCCTTGAAATTTGGATGCTTCCCTGCATATATAGCCTGTGTGGGAACTCAATGTCAGACCTGAGTCCAGTAGGACACCCAAATCTTTTACAATTTCAATTCTCTTGACCTTTACCTCATCCAGATAGTAACTGGCTCTGACATGCTTTGCCTTACTGAAGAACGTTATAAATGAACATTTATCAATATTTAACTCCATACGATTATCTGTGCACCTCTGAAAGCTTATTTTGTAATATTATAGAGTCATGTTGTGGTGACTGGTTCCGCAGACCTGGAAAGCATCAGAGACATTTTCCATGGTAGCCTGCTTCATTTGTGGTCATCGACCGGTTTCGGGCGTTCGCTCATCTTCAGGATGCGTTTTTCAGACAGTGTGACAACACAGACTTGCACAGAGCAAATTCAGTTTTACACCTGGAGATATAGACTGCCCTGAACTATTAGCAAGCCTTCCTTTTTATGTGCCTCCCGTTAGACTGAGACGGACTCCGACATTTGCACCTACCAATCTCAGCATCTAAACATTCAGCCAACAGAGATCTAATCACTCGTTGCTGCAGAAGGTGTAAAACTGAATTTGCTCTGTGCAAATCTGTGTAGTCACATTGTCTGAAAAACGCATCCTGAAGATGGGCGAACACCCGAAACCGGTTGATGACCACAAAATGAAGCAGGCTACCACGGAAAATGTCTCTGATTATAGATTCATTTCTAGATTGCACTTTCAAAAACAGTTTGGAGTCATCAGCAAAAAATAATGATTTAATGTCCTCTATGTTGGCCAGTAGATCATTTATATAGATGAGGAAGATAAGTCGGTATTAAAATGTAATATATAATATCATAATCAGAAGGCAGCCTTTATAAAATATGTATAACACTTGAAATCTACAAGTCACAAGGACCCTAGAACCTACTTCATAAGATCAATTATTTCTGAAAAATATTTCATATAAAAGTGATTGATTTATATCTGTCCAGTTAGCATTTTAAGAAATTAGATATATTCAAGAACATTCCAAAATACGTAGTGTAATGACATGGAAAGTCATACCAATGTCAAAGTGGTTCCAGCCAGCTGCTATCTTAACAAAGGATGGCAGTAATAAAAGAGCAATTTATAACCAGCGACCTAGCAGGCCGCCGTCTTCAAGACAATGCCGGCCAAACAAACAACAAAGCCCTTTTCAATACTTTACATCAAAGCAAGCACCGATAAGGTTGGCCACTGACCTAAACAAGGTCAGCAAACTACGAAGGTCGCACAAGGTCGCACACTAGGACAGATGTCTTGGTGTGAGTGTGGCCAACACCGATATAAAAACTCTATCATATACAACGAGAGGATCATTATATCTTATACGATGATACGAGCACGTCTATATACACGACAGCAGTTTACGCGATTATACACCGTGTCATATAAACTTATTATCTTTTAGTAGTTCATCTTAGTTCGTTTATTTTATCATTCTAATTTATTACTTATTTATCTTCTATTTATTCCTAAGTATTTTGCTAGTTATTAGTTACCATTTATACGTTAAAATTATTGTTAAAATACAGTTTATTTTTATAAAATCCGTATTAATAATTCGATGCACTAACTTCCAAAATCTCTCAACTAACTTCCGCCCTCTTCAAGACATCTACTACATCAGGAATCACATCAAACGATTCCATTACAACTGGTGGCAGCGGTGGGACCAGAACATCCAACATCTGAGCCCATTACAACTGGTGGCAGCGGTGGGATCAGAACATCCAATATCTGAACCCATTACAACTGGTGGCAGCGGTGGGATCAGAACATCCAATATCTTAACCCATTACAACTGGTGGCAGCGGTGGGATCAGAACATCCAATATCTGAAGCCATTACAATAGAAACCTATTCTGTAAAGCTGGAACTTGTGGGTTATGTATTGTTCAAATGTACAATACTAGCAATGCTTCTAATGAAAAATTATTGCTGTAGAGCGTGATTTGTACTGTATAATTTAGAAAAAAAGCTTAACATAACCCTCTCGAATTTCCCGGAAAATCAACTTGCTCAAAATAAAGGGTAGTTTATGAAATTTGAAGAAAATCATTAGAGCAGTTATCGAGAAAATAGTGTAAAACTGAAAAAAAAACAAAACAAAAAACTGTTCAATAGAGTCGTATATCTGATTGACGGATTTTGATTGCGTCCTTTGTGTCTGATGCGGCGGCAGTGGTACAAAAAGGAATATAAAGTTTGAAGCTACTTTTTCATTTCTCACTTTTTGTTCACACACAACACACACACACACACACAAGATATATAATATACAGTTTATGGTCTATTCCTAAAAAAAACATTTTCATGTATTCAGAGGACCTCAAGCGTATTTCCAGCGAAAAATTAATTTCAAAAACTTCTTCTGATAGCAGTAAGAGAAAGTACAAAAAACATCTTTTCCCTAAATATAAAAAGTAATAAAATAAAATGATACAATCGAATTTACATAATTACATTATTTAAACAGTAGTATATAATAATTTATGTGATAGGCCATACGGAGAGATTAGTGTTGAATGCTCATTGTGAAACCATTTAGCTTAACACTGCCATTCAACCACAATACAATTAATCTAACTATTATTGCTGGGCTTATATTCAATTAGATTGTACAAGCTGAATTGTTGTTGATAACATAGTTACTAGATTGGTTCCAATTATTTGGACAGATTTGCACCTTCAATACTAACCAAACCCCAACACCTCCATTATAACTGACTATTAGTAGCGGGTGACTCTCTCTAACTTGTAACTTCTCGCTAATAATAATTTATAATAAGTATCTTATAAGGCTAGACTGTTATACAGACAAATATTACTAACTGTTGTTGTGGTTGGTTCTGCAGTGCTGGAAAGCATCAGAGATATTTTCCGTGATTGCCTATGCAAGTCTATGTTATTACACTGTTTGACAAAAACATCCTGGTGATAGGGGTAAGCTCGAAACCGGTCGATGACTACAAAAAGAAGCAGGCTATAACGGAAAATATCTCTGAAAAATATTACTAACGCTTTCTATTTTGGGTAATTTTTTTTTTCTTTCTACACATCGCTGTTTCGTGGGGATTTATGCTGTATTTCGGATGTGTGGAGAACAGCAGAAATGCAAAAGGGATTTATTTCTATTCGGATAATCACACAAATTGGGCTAGAAGAGGCTTGCTTCCTCCAGACCAGATGTTCTTCCACTCCGTACTAGATGTTCACTAGTAATAAAGGCACTGATGTTAAGGAAGTAGAGCGTAGACCAAATCAGACGCCTTCCTTCTCTCCCTTGCTCATCGGCTGTTAAGAATGAATAACTTCACAAAATATGGATTGAAGGCAAAAGTGAGATATTGCTGATATATCTTATACACATCTCACATAGGCATCTAGTTGGACCACTTAAAAGAAATTGTATTAACACTTCATAATGGTGGAACTTATGCCAGACTCCTTATGAAAGAAAAAAATGTAACCCCCATTTATCTTTTGGCAGATTGCTCAGGTTCTGTTTTAGATTAGGTTCAAGACCTTTGTTTTAACAGGATACCGGGGAAGAACTTAGACTATTTCCTCTTAGGTTATTGTCCGATATTCTTTGATGCTTATTTAATACTTTTGTCTTTTTATTTTTATTTATTTATTTTTTTGAATAGTTACATGGGGCTTTAGATAGCACTGGGTTTGGTCCCTCTCACATAATAATAATAATAATAATAGTGACAACAAGTTCCGCATGAGATTTTTTTAAGTTTCAGAATGTGCGGACTGGCAGCCTTCTGTCACCGTACCTACCGTTTTTTTTATCTTCAACGCAACATTACACATATTGAACTTACCCAACTTAAAGCTATAGTTTCAAAAATAAAAATATAAAAGTGAACTTAGGAGAAAATGTTAAAGAAAACCTTAATTCATAGCAACTTTTAACAATCACAAAATCGATTAGGTGTTTACGTGGAATTAATACTAAAAATAGTATTCCTTATTGGAGAATCGTTAGGACTTAAGAAGTTAACTGATCAAATATTTTAGAAATTTTAATTGAGATAAAAAAAAGAAAAAAAGAAAGTACAAAACGTGGGATGTAAAAATTAAAAGATGTTAATTAGAGGAATGACTTTGAAAATAAAATTAAATATTCTTCTTGTGAAAGAACCTATGAAGAAAGGAATCCGATTATCAAATGGGTGAAGAAAAGAGTATGCCCTGATCAAAGAGAATGCCCAGTAAATATGGCCTTCCCTAAAAACCTTTACGATCTTCCTTAACAAGGAGATGGGGGAACTTGGTAAGATCCTTTCTAAAGGCACGCCGACTGGCCAGAGAGAAAATTAATCGATCGATAGATCTCATTTTCCCAGCTATTCAATGGAAACGGTCGGTCACGAAGTTGATGACAATATGCTTGTAAGGAATTCCCCGCCGCTCTATCACTGATCACATCCACCAATCCCACTAACATTTTCTCCCAGTCTTCGTATCTTTATCGTTTACTTTCCAAGGGGCCACTTTGTTGAGATGCAGTGTACGTATTGAGACAAAAGAATTTTATCTAATCCATATAAATATATCTTTTCTCTTCTTATAAAACACTTCAAAACTTTGCAACATTTTTCTTTAAAAAAAAGAAGAAAAAATGTCAATTCATTGCAATCCCAATTTCCGTGGACTTCATTGCGGTGTTCTATATTTTGTAGTAATTTCAAGTAAAACAAATTATTATTAAAGATTTACATAATTAATTGTTAATATTGTTAATTATTGTTCATATTAAAAAACGGTTAATCATTAATTAATATTTATAATTAGCTCGTATTTATTGTTAAGCATAATGAAAGGCTGAAGGCTTAAATATGGTATCTGGGATTTTATCCCTCCTTGCATGTTTATTTTGGTTGTTTCTGACCAGGTTTCGGATTTTCATCTATCGTCCAGAGTAAGGTTACTAAATTTATGTAAAGAGTTTTTAACTTTGATTGTATGCTGGGAGAGGTAATGCGGTTTTAATATATATATATGTGGAACAAAAAAATGAATGATTAAAAATTATAATTAGAAGTTAAATATTGGTATATAATAAATAGCGTGTTTAGAAAAGTAATTAAAATTGTTTTTTAAAAATGGTGTTAAGTAGTGTAGATGTACAGTGCTCTATGTCTTATCATGGTATTTTTATATACAGGAAAGGCGAAAGGAACAACACGTTATATAAATAAGAATATATAAAGTTATAAGCAAGTAAATAATAAATAAATATTGAAAAGCATGCAAGATTAATATAAGAATATAAGACAATATGTAAATTGGGTATGCAAGTGGTAGAAAATGGTAAACCTTATTAAGGAATTTACAATCAAACCGGCTGATTTTGAATTCTATATAATAATAAGTTGTAGACGATATATGTAAAGGTTGGTACTTATTTCTAACATCTAATTGTTAGCATCAGTAAGAGCATAAATTGCTAAATAGAACAAAATTTCTATTGCACTATTTGGAAGTTCAACCTATCTAGCCAGTCAATTCTTTACATGTTCGTTCGTCCCTTTTTTAAAGGTTTATTTTTATTTCCCATGATAAAGGCGTAGTATGGATCAATAAATGCAAATTAAAGGCACACTACTCCAATTCACATTATTACGCAAGGTTCGTGTGAACCACATGAAAACTAAGTTTTGTTTTTAATAAAAGTAACTTCCTCACTAGTTATTTTTACACAAATTACTTGTAAAAGTTTGTATAAAGATAACAATTAATATTGATTTATTTGTCTCTTGTTAACTCCTCCCACATTACTTTACCAACTGCTATTGAAAAATGTAAATAAAAAGTTAAGAAACAAGTTGGTGTGAAGAAAGAAATGAAAGAAAATAATAGTTTAGAATATTTTATAGTTTGAAAAATAGTATTTTGTTAATATTTTAAATGTATCTTAGTGCAGTGAAAAGAGTCAGTACTGTAATTTAAGGTCCTTGCTATTAGGGGAGACAAACGCACAAGAATTCCGTTAAATTAATATAATGCCACTTGGCCAACTGTTTTGGAAAGAGAGGCATTCTTTCGGACAGTCTGCTTTCAAAGCCAGAACACTTGCTTCAGGAATCGCTCTCTTAAACTCATGCCAGTGATAGAGATTAACATTTATTCTAGTTAACAAATGATCTATTAAGCATAATAGTTGTGATATTGTAAAATATTTAAATATCTTTAAAGATAATATATTTAAATTTATCTACCAGTGTTTTCTTAATTATTTCTTATTACTTCTCTCTATACTTATATACATACTTACATATACAAGCCCATTTACTAAACCGCTCGTGCTACACAAGCTACTACAACACATCACCAAATACATTTCAGTGTGAAATACTCATTACTTTCTCTTACTACTAGTTCGGACCTCAGGACTGTAAGACAAATTTTCTAATGTCTTAATTTTACTATTACGTTTCAACGTCCAACAAGGGGACTCCCTTGTCTCATCATAGCAGATGATACGTTGTAATGAAAAGCTATATTGCTCATCCAAAAAAATCCATTTTACCAAGATAAAAATAAATTTTAAAATATTTATTAAAAAAACAATATTTCAATTTGCAATTAAATAAAAAGCCTGACTTGAACAGAACAGTTTTTTTTTTATCTCCAGTTTACAAATTATCGAAATAGCAATTATTTGCATTAAGAATTGTGTCCACAATATTATTGTAATGGAATTATTAATGTATTGATATTCATTATATTAGAGAATAATAAGAGAAATGGTTTTGTATCTCTTATTGAAACCACAGAAAAAAAAAATATTAAAAAAAAAATTGTAAAGTTTGAATCCTTTATTTTTTGATAACTGATGATAAGTTCGTCTATCTTCAAATGAAATACTTACTACTTTAAAAAACAAGCTTACCCTAGAGGTTAATTCCTCCAAGAGTTAAAAATCACATTTAAGCTCATCAATTTAGGGACTTAAGTCCTATCAACATTTAAAAGACTAACCATCAAAAGTCGTAAATTAATTATCAATAAGCTTTCAAGAGCTTACACATTAATACTCAAAATTCCACAAATAACTCTCAAAGAGTTATATCAGGCAAGTGTTTATAAAAAAAAAAAACATCTGTCCTTCACTCAGCTCTGTGCTAACCGAATCGACCGTTATAATAGCAAAAGTTCTAATCCATAGTTCTTCAAGCTACAAGTCTCTCTAAGTAGCCAACGCGACCAATCAACCACATTCACAACCAACATCACTTTTCGCTCGATTTCCCTATCTTTTCTCCAGAATGGTGAATTATTATTATCTTTTAAAGATCATTCATCATTTGCTACTACTACAACTACGACTACACATGTTTTGAATAAGGAACTAATAAGATTTTTAGGCCGAATGCTTGGTTTGTGTGTATGTGTATTTTTAAACAAAGTATCTCAAAGTGGAAAAAAACCAAAGTTAGTTCAAACTTGATATTCCATCTAGGTAAATAATTATTTTCCAATCTGTCGCAATTTTCTTGAAAATAACTCGAACAATTTTCTTAAAAATTCATGTACACATTTATAAATTTATTTATTCTACTTCTGGAAAATCATTTTTCCATTAAAATTGATTTTCCGAGCAATTTTGTGAAGTTTTTATATCAGGCTCTCTATCAAACTGTCTTTACACAATAATTTAAAACCCCAGGTCTTAATAAAAGCATCAAATAGTTAATTGAATGTCTATTAAAATGCATTTAGTAAAAAATTTCTCTGAATTCTAATTTATAATTTTGCACATTACAGTACTTTCATGTCAAAATTAAAGCCAAAAAAATCTGATAGCTATTCGCAAAATGAGAAAGCAAAAATAAATACCTAAAAATGCCAAAAAGTTACGCTTTGACAATTTACTTGCCTTCTGTGAATTGTATATTAATTAAAAAAAAAGACATTTCCTGTGTAGAAAGTGGTAACACTTAGTTTTTCAATAAAATGAGATTCTGGTTGTTTATTTTGAGGACTTTGGATGTAGTAAATATGTACATATAAATCATACATATATTCTTACAATTTAAATGAAGGGAATGCCATTACTGAAAGCAAAAAAAAAAGTTTGCTGTGAATTTGCAAGTAGTACTAAAATTACCAGACACATCATTATTCATTGAGCAAAAATAGTTTTATGCAAATAAATGTAGCATTATAAAAGTACACTGTATGAGTATAAATTATAAGACGACATCAAAAGACATAATACTATATACATACATATATATAAAAGATGTCAACTTGACTAGTGAATGAATAAAACAATCTTTTTATCCTTTTTCCCCTTAAGAATGGATGGCCAATAAAAGAAATTTGCGTTGTGAACTCCTGATTCCCTTATTGTCTTCTTAAAATATAAAGAAAATATTAATATGTACTTGATTAGCAACTGTAGAAAAACTAAATACAACGTATATTTCCTCCACCTAGCGGAGAGGAAAGGGATTAGCTCACGCTGGACTCCTACGAGGAGATCTCGATTTCAAGTCCAGCAATGCTGCCCAAGAATTTTGCATTTTCTCTATCTGGAATCCTCTACAGCTTAACAGACCGGTTGATGGTGGTGGGTAGTGTTGTCTTCAACGAGAGAACCTACCTGGTAGCCTAGTACTATGCACTGAGAATACTCCGAAGAACACAATAGATCTTATAAATCACAACGCAATCCCATAACAAAATCTAATGTAACGGAGGCGGTCAAGTTGTTTGATACTAATACTAAGAGAGAGAACACAAACCCGACTGAGAGAAAACAGGCCGTCTCTGGTACTGTCTGACTTAAGCAGGCTAGATTGGGATAACCTGTATATAAGCTAGTGAGAATCTATCTATCAGATTCAACCATATACATCGCATCGTGTCATATCTCTACTCTCACCTTTTATTCTATAAAATCATTACAAGTCCAGTGCAGTTTGTGCAAACTTATAGCTATATTATAACAGTGTTTTCATATCTCGTCTAATTAATTAAACCTAATTTCTCTCCTCATCAACTCCAGAGAAATTAGGTTTGATTAATTAGACGAGATATGAAGACACTGTTATAATATAGCTATAAGTTTACACAAACTGCACTGGACTTGTAAATGATTTATAGAATAAAAGGTGAGAGTAGAGATATGACACGATGCGATGTATATGGTTGAATCTGGTAGAATAGAAGTTTGGGGGGGGGGGGCGTGAGCCTCATTCCACTGCGACCTACAAGTCGAGGTCTATTGAGGATCTATGATCTGATAGATAGATCTCTAGATAGATTCTCACTGGCTTATATACAGGTTCTTCCACTCTAGCCTGCTTAAGTCAGAGAGTACCAGAGAGAGCCCGTTTTCTCTCGGTCGGGCTTGTGTTCTCTCTCTTGCCGTTACACGAGCATGATGCCGGTACTCGTCAACAGGTTATTGACTTTTAATATTTTAGTTTTCTAAAAACAGCTGAATAATGTGACAATTATTTTCCTAAAATTAGCAGCTACAGATATACTTTCAATCTCTAGATATTAAAAGTAAAAAAAAAAAAACAGTATTGCCATCTTTCAATTAAACAAATTTTAAGGTTTATATGAAATTGTTAAAATCTGTTAATAGTTAATAAAGTAAATTAGAAGTTCATAAATCAAAGATTTTTTTTACATTATAAAATTAATTTAACAAAAAATTCAATATCAGAAAACATAATTTACTATCTTTATCAAGAAAATGAAATACGTAATTTCCCACTCAGACAGTCTTAATTTTTACACTTCTTATTTTTTTTTTTAGGCAAAAACACAAACAAAATTCGTTAGTTTTTTTCTGTTAATTAAACGCAACGTTAATTAAACACAACAAAACTCATACGCAGCAGGTTTATATATATATATCTAACTATTTTATCATTATTTTATTCAGTATAATTATTCAGGTTATACATTTCACTATCTTATGTCAATAAAAAAGATAAAGTCATCAACAATTTCAAAATCCACACCCTGTGTAGCATACACTTGAAAGGAAATCTTATAGAAATGGAAATATAGGTAACAATATCGAATTGAATATCAATCTATATTTGTTTTCCTAAAGAGTTAACTGATAAGTTTTCTCAAGTCACTTTTATTTCCTGTCGTTTAGATGTAATCAGTTAGATGGAAACGTATTGATAGGTCTTATAAAGTAGGCAATATAGCGAGAGTACAAGACTATAATAGGTAACTCAGAATATTGAGTGGACACTGATTTATAGCTTGGCTTGTAAGAACACATATTTCAATTTGGATGTTATGTGGATTTATCTAGAACTAGGTTTTCTATCCAGTTAAATGTAACTTTTTTTTTTTTTTATTAAATAATCGAGTTAAAAATCCCTTTCTTCGAGTATATAATTTGCAAATTTCTATTTATGCTTGTCCCCAGACTATTTCATTATAATTTAGGAGAAAATATAGGAGTTGATTTAGAAATAGTCCTTCTCCTTAATATTCTTTAGATGATAAAAATGCCCCCCCCCCTAAATGACTTTACCAGGAGAAATGTTCAAATAAAAGTTGTAGTTCTTTGTATGTGTAGTTCACGTTCCTAGTTTAAAGAAAATCGTTGGATCCGTTTTCGAGAAATTACCAGAAAACTGAAAAATATATTTTATAATGGATGTGTTAGATGGAGAGAATTTAGATCTGGTTGATGATATAAGAAGAAGACTTGGTTAACTATTATATTAACACTGGTTAACTATTATATTAATTGAGAGACACAGACTGCCTGGACTTTACAATCGAGAAATGTTTAAGGTAGAGTGGTATGAAAATGACACGTGGCGATAGGAGATGTATTGAACTGAATTCAACTCTGTTTTTATGGACTGCCCGTCGCTATATTTATACAGCTTTCCCAATCCAGTCCGTGAGAGTGGTTGAGCTTCTCTTGCTCTCTTTGGTTGCCGTTACACTTTTCAGTGATAACGCACTTTCGGTCATCCAATTTTTTTCCAAACTCGGACTTTCAACAACACATTTAATTCTAATTAATATTATTTAGATGACAAAATTGTATAGTAAACAGAAATAGCACTTTAGTAGAAAACCTAACCCCATCCTACCCACAAAAGAGCCTTAAATAAATTTTTCCGGTGAAATGTTTCAAATATAAATTGTAGCTCTTTGTTTTGTGTAATTGATCTGCCAAGTTTAAAGAAAATTGTTGGAGCCATTTTTGAGAAAATCGCAATAAAAAAAGTTATTTATTAAAGTGGTACTTCCGGTTGAGGAATTTCGACAGATAACTTATTGTCGGATCCCCATGGTAGTACCTAAACAGAATATAAAGTTCCTGGGTTTTTCGTTTTTAATCTATGCTATTCACACACACACACACACACACACACACACATACACACACAGACCATTTTCTAAAAACCACTTTTTTGGGCTCAGGGGGCTTCAAAACGTCTATTTCCGGTAAAAACTTGTTATCGAAAATTTGACACGATTGATACGTACTTTCTCTTTAGTAGGAGTGAGAGAAAGTAAAAATTACCTTCCAAATTTTGTGCTCATGCGTAGCAACAAAATATATGGATATTACCCGCTTAATTAAGCTTTACCTTAGTGGTTATTGAAAGTGTGAATTTAGCTTATCCTAAACTTTCTTTTTTAACCATCTTTAAATAAGGCAGCACATAAATGTCCATTAAAAGACTTTCCTTAATTATTAGAGTTATTTACGTATTAAGAAGTTTGAAAGAAGCATTTTATGAATATACATATGACCATTCATAAAAAAAAATTTCTCGTACTTCTTGTGAAAACTTAATTTCGAAAAGTTTTCACAATCGCTGCAATACTTAAGTAAAAATCGATGAAATCCTAAAAGTCAGATAAAAATATAATTACTTACAGAGTCAATCTTATTAATTTCTATTACATCATAATTTTTTTTATTACACAGAACTTATATTTAAGGTTGCGGAATATATCTCTGATGGTTTCAAGCTCTGCGGAAACCAACCACAACAACATTCATAAAAGAATATTGGCAGCATTGGTATAGTGGTAATGTTTAAAAATCAGATCAGATACCATTGAGCAATTTAAACATGCAGTACACTAGTCTTATTTCCAACCATGTAAAAGGGTTTGAAATGATAAAAATCATCAAAGTGTGTGGCGCTTCTGATTGAAAATATTCCTTTTTCAATCAAATAAAACATACCTATTTTCAACCATTGTTTTTTTTTGTCACTTTAACTTTATTTCAAGTTTTCAATTAAATTTAACGTTACATCCAAATTCAAAATTTTTAAAAATAAATGAAAGTGTTTAATTATAATTTAATTTGGAAAAAAATGTTTATTTAAAGAAAAAGGTTTAAAAAAAAAAAAATGTATTGAACAGATGGTTGACCCTATTTACAGCATACCCTACCTAAATGGCCCACGTACCATACCAGTTTATAATGTGTGTTATTGTGCAGTAAAATGCAATAATAAATAAGGTTAGAAGACACCTTTATTTCACAACATGCTGGGTTGATAGTCGGTCGTAGCAAGAAATGAAAACTTTAGATTACTCTCAAGATGTAACAACCGCATTGCGTTATTGTTCATTTCTGCGGTAAGCAGTATTTTATCTTCCATAAAGAAATATTTAGTTGTGTTATTAATTTGCATTGTTCAGATAAATAGTTTATTGGATTCAGTTTTGTGACGTAAAACATACAGGAACCTGAAGCTGTTAATGTTATATTTTGAATAAAAAAACACTTCAAGAAACTGACCCTTTCACGGTTAGAATTAAGCATTAATTAATTAACATTAAGATTGAACTGTTAAATTACATTTCTGTAACTCGATTGAATATCAAATTTTATTTTATTTTTTTTATAGGTTTTTCTCACAATGAGGATTTCCTCACCAAACTAATCATCCTTATATCCCCCCCCCCCACCAAGTACATAATGATCAATCAAAACTTTTTATTTTTCCCCTCCAAGCATCTCTCTGCAGAGCTTCTTCAGTTACCAGTCCATATCCTGTCATGTCCTCTTCTACTATCTACTCCATCGTAATTTTGGTCTGCCTCTTTTCCTCCATTTTTCCGGGGACCATTTCATCACCTGTTTGGGGATTCTTGGCTCATCCATTCTGAGGTTATGGCCGAACCATTTTAACTTCCTTTCCGATAGTGAATATATATTCAAATAATAATTACATAATGTCAAATGTTAATGTCACTTCCATCCATAGGTTGGTTTATTAAAGAGGTGGTACTGAGTTTAAGCAGTGGGAGAATATGCCTATTTATTAACCAATACACTGTTTTTTTTTTTTTTGTAATGACTCGTCAACATTTGTGGTCGGTCAGCGGTGCCCAAACCCTTCTCAGAGCCTCCGTTCTGTCACTCTCTCGCTCTCTCTCTCTCTCTCTCGTTACAGACAGCGCTGGCCAGCATTATAACGGTTCCTAAGGGCAACATTGCAGTAAATACTTTGGTCATCAAATTTTGCCTCCAATTTTCAAAATCTAGATTCTATTCCGTTATTTGTTCGCTGCTATCTTCCAATAACGGTTTACGAATCATGATTTTGGCTGAATAATCAACTCGGTGAGGTTCATTTGGTACCCTACGAATATAGATAATTCCTTAGAACCTTTTGAGTGGAATAGGCGGTCATTAAACAAAGTTGAAGACCAAATGCATTTTATGATAAATTAACGATAGAAAACGTCTATAAGAAAGATATTGTTTTCAGTCCCTTTTTGACAATATTAATCATTCGAATTATGAGTTAGTTATCCAGATATTTCTCTTAAGGTGAAATAATTATCCTGATAGGATTGTGGATCCGGATTGTGACAGTGATTTCAAAAACCAGGTTGCATTTTAATAGGCTTTAGAAGGAGAGAAAAAAGTGAGGAAGGGTTTTTTGAGAAATAAGCTAGAATGAATGCTGAGCACTGTAAAATTAACTAGAGACACGAAACTGCCAGGAATTTACACGTAAATGGAAAATAGAAATTTAGACTGAGTAAAGAGAAGGGTAGTAGTTGGTTGCTGACGCGTTGTAACTGATGTATAAATTCTAAAGGCTGTCCTTTGTAACGCTAGCGCAGCTATATATATGAAGAGTCTCCCAATCTAGTCTGACCTAAGAGCGATTTAGACTTTCAATTTTGTGTCTCTCTCTCTGCTTTAGATCCGTCTCTTCGGATGCTATTACATGCATTATTAAAAGCAAAGCTATTGAACAAATCTATATTAAAAGACTTCAACACAAATGCCTAACATTCACCGGCGCCTTGTTATGTTCCTACCGGATGTGACTCTTGATGAATTCTACGAAAAAAAATGCACATAAATCTTGAAAATGCTACTGCTATAATCTTGACTTTATAATCTATAGAACTAGAAATCGGTAAATAACTCTTAATATTAATCAATTTTCGAATTGAAAAAAAGAAGATTTCTTTTAATTTCTTCTTATCGTTCTGGAGAGTTTCTTTCCTTTTTTATTCAGTAAATTAATCTATATTTAGAAAAGGTAACAAACTACCATTTTAGTAACATCCACCTGTCACACAGATTGTATATGAAAGAAAGTTATATGATAGGAATGTGGGGCGATGGTTTAAATAAATCCCAGAGTATATGTATGTGGTAGATTTTACATCGGTACCATCTGCAGGATTTGTTCCACGCTTTCCATATAGACGTGAGGTGTGATTTAATTTAATGGTTTCCTATTTCACTTTTTTTTATTTCTTTTAATTTGTATTTTTTTTTTTTAAGTCCTATTAAAGCGAATAATAAAAGAGAACTTTGCAGGAATCTCTTGGGAAGTCTTATTAAAGTACGAGGATAAGAATTTATTCTAACAAGGATTTAAATAAGCCCATAAATAATAGCGTTAAGTGATAATGGAAGTGATGAAGATCCCTAATTAAAACAACAGTGATTTCTTTCTTAACTTCAGAAGCCCGTAATGGCTTCTTTCCCTTTTATTTCAATTGCTTCTTCAATCTTCTTACGTACTATGACTTTTATTTACTAGATCAAATTCCAGTCACTTCTCTCTTCTATTACCATTAATAATTCTGGTTGATTCATATTGCGTTCCTCCCAAGTAATAGATCATCCTTACATGCTTCATACGCACAACAAATATCTTCATCTCTGTGGCAGTGCCGTTCACTTTCAACAGCAAAGTTCAGCGCCCTAAGTTTTAACAAAGTTCACGCTAGAAACCGAGCAGAGTTGAAGAAGATATATTACACATCTGCTGGCAGTCTCCTTCTTCATGGCTACTAAGGCAATGGATGCGTGTAAACTTACTTATAATACACTCTATGTAGTAGTATGTAGTCATGATTGGCTTCATGTTGCTTTCTAAAGCTCGATGTACAGAATCGCCGCAAATGAAACATTCTCACTACTAAAGCTTTATTTCAGTACTCGGAGCAATATGTCACCGAGCTCTGTCTGTATGACTTGATTGCCCTTTTCTCTTTTAATCTTTAAAACTGTCCTCAAATTTCAACGTATTATCACCGACATTTGTTAGCCGACAATGAATATACTTTTCCTAATTAAGAGGAAGTATTACGATCTTACTATACCTCAACTTTACTCAGTCACCAAAAATACATATTTTTGAGATCCCTTAGTAAGTAGAAAATGTTTTAGCCTAGTTATAAGTATGTGTGTATGAATATTAGTACAAAATATCTCAAATATGACCAATCGCAGGAAGCTTATATTAGAACTTATATTAGAGTTTACCTAGCACCACGTATCTGAGAGACGTGAAGGTTTCTGGCAAAATCCATCAACCGGAAGTGCGTTTTTACTGAATGATTTTTTGTTGTTTTTTTTTTCAGTTTCTCGTGGTTTTCTTGAATACGGTTCAAACAATTTTTTTCAAACTTCTTTTTTTCATTTATTTATTTATTTTAAGGCGTCTCAACATCTGTGGTCATTTGCTTTCCGCAGCCTTATCAGTGCACTGTCGGCCTCCGGACAGTGTTCTCCCGTTACAGACAACACTGTCCATCACCGGACAGTGAGCAGTAGGGGCTGCTGGGAAAAGAAAATCTAAGGATGGTGTGATGTGATGGCAAGAAGAAAGAAGATATAATTTTTAAATAATAAATAAATCTATAAATTATAACTAGTGGTTCCAGCCAGCCGCTATCTGCAGGTCAAGAACCGCGGCAAAACCCTTTCAAACAGGGGTCGATATACAGTCAAAAGAACCGCCGGCAAAACCCTTTCAAACAGGGGTCAATACACAGTCAAAAGAACCGCCGCCTGTATTTCCTTCATACAAGGGTCAATTGGTACACTCAAGAAGCCACCTGCCACCATCTGTTAACAAGCGTCCCCTTTGTTAACTACCGAGGTCAATATACTACGAGAGATGTCTTAGTGTGGCACGTACTTACACATCAGCCGATGTGTGAATGATGCAAATATAAACGTCGCTCCACAGGAGGAGGGGATTAGTCATTCCATCAGTTATACACGAGTATTCTGTCAGTCAAGCATCAGTTAAACATCAATACACATCAGTTACCCATCAGTTAATAATCAGTTCACAATCAGTACCACATCAGGTAAGTGCCAGTAGTCATCAGTTCACAACCAGTACAAGATCAGTTACACATCAGTTATCAAGCAGTTAAGTTTCATACATCGCGAGCGCGTCCCTATTCAAGGTTTTAAACACTATTTCTTTAATATTTATTAATCATTTCATAATTCTTATATTCAATATTCATTTACAATTATGCATCTTAGTTTATCTATTTCAAACACTTTAAATTATTTGTTAAAATATAGTTTATTTTCATAAATCAGTAGTACATATTTCGAATAACCTCTCTCTAAAACTCTCTAACTAACAACACTTACTCCTCACTTCAACTCTCGATACCTAGACATCTGATTCCAATACATCTGGTGACAGCGACTAGGATCCGATCATCTGATTCCAATACATCTGGTGGCAGCAACTAGGATCCGATCACTGATTCCAATACAGTAGCACGGCTGGATTCGAACCCATGATCTCCGCGTTGCTAGTCCAGCGCGCTACCACTGAGCTAATCCCTTCCCTCAAACTTCTCTTATTAACCACAAACTTAAATATCGTATCACTTTTATTTAAAACATTTTTCCAGGAAAAGTAAATTCTAGGGAAACTATGGAGTTAGAGTTACATTACCCATGTAAGTTTGGAAAAAAAATTGTGTCGTGAAACACTCACACTACTATTTTTTACTAGCAGCTATTATAGTTCTAACTATAAGGAACTTTTTTTCTTTATATTTTCTTGAAACTTGCTTTACATTATAAAGAGTATTATATTGTCTACCAGTTTAGTGTCCTCTATCTCAATATTTAGCAAAGCTATTAATGGCAGTTCATACTTATAGCCAAAACTCACAGGTAACCTAGGGCACACTTAAAATCAATATTGCTGGTAAAATATCTGTGCAGTACGCACTCCAAGTTTGAAGAAAATCGTTAGAGAAGTATTTGAGAAAAAAAAAACACGAAACCTAGTCAGTCTGCAAGTCGTATTTTTGGTTAAGCGGCTTCAATTTGATATCTAACTAATATTCCTTCATTTTAAGGAAGTGAAGAAACTATAAAATGTACGAGAAGTAATAGTTACAGTGGTTGGTTCCGCAAAGTTGGAAAGCATCAGAGATATTTTCCATGATAGCCTGCCTCACGTGCAAGACTTCAAAAAAGAAGGAGGCTATCATGGAAAATATCTTTGATACGAAGTGATACTTTAAAGGAAAGCGCGAAGTTGATCTCCCTAAGAATTCTCACATCTTTGAAAAATATTCCTTACAAAAGTGATGTCAGACATCTGTGTATGTATGAAGAATAAGAGAAAGAGAAAATAATGTTGACTTTCTCTTGGAATATGATGTTTATAATGTTTACATACATAACTGTTCTGCATCTAGACTAAGACAAATTTAAAGTATTTTATAAATGAAGAAATCAAGCTGTTACTAGAAAAACCACATTCCCAGATTATAAAAGAAGAATACCAACCTCTGAACTACTCTCCGAACGTGATTCAAATAGTAATCTCTCTTAGTGTTTCGTCCGCAAGAGTGAGCTTCCACAAGACCCAAGAAACATAAAATAAATTCTTAGTTGTTCAGCATAACAATTCTAGAAATTTACTAAAAAGTTAACAAATAAATATAAAAATAATGGTGATTCACCCTTTTCTCAACGCAAAATAGTAGGGGATACAGAAGACACAAATACTAGTAATAATTGGGGACAAAATACACTTAGTGATAGAGTAACGCTGGAATGGCAAAAATTAATCTTGTCCGGCGGCTAGTGGCGACCGTCTGGCACCAAACCACTCGCCAAACACCACGCCACTACACTCCATTTAGGTGTGCTACATTCCATTTTCTTAGATTTAAATGTTTACAACTACCACTTGATCATGTAGTCATTACCATTCCACTTCTGGTCATGCCCATCCCACTTCGGGTCATGTCCTGCTTAAAAGCAAATGTTTTTAAAATTTAAACATTACTGTTCTTAGGCTTTCCAACTAGCGATAAAAGAACCCATTAATCTCCGGCGACATCCGTTAATTAAAACTACTTATTGAGATATTGACATTCTTATACCTTTACATTTAATAGCGGAAATTCGTCCATAAGTCTGTTGGCTGAGAAAATCGTAAAGTTGGTATTTTCCGTGAACACTATAGGATTTAGTTGGTGGTGAGAGAAAGAGAGTCATTTGAATCACGCTATCCACAATAAACACGCGATCTAATCGGTACTCAGTTCTTCATTTAAAGTTTGCCATAGCTATTTTTTAATACCTTAAACAACAAATAGTTCACTGGACTAAAATTATTTTGAATACACTTATTTCCTGTATATCATAATTAAATTTCATATTTTGTTATTTTTGTAGTTGTCAACATACTTTATACATGGTAGACTTTTGTAAGTGAAATTTTCATTTTCTTAATTTGCTATGAGTTTATTTCATTATTTAAGCGTCTCAAATTTTTGTAAACGGTTTTTTCGTAAGTCGGTTTTGGTAATTTTCTAGAAAAATAAAACGAAAAAGTGTTCTGTGCATATTTTAAGACAATTTAATTTCAATAATTTAGCTCATAATGAAAGAAATCAAAGTACTACATTGTCAAGTAAAACGGACCGTTTGAATAGTAAATCGCCTTCCGGCCAGATATGTTGGGAATTTTTTAATATTCCAAATAATAGCTAAGCATTCATTTTCTGTAATTATATAATAAACTTCAGCTCCTTTTAGAATTCTACTAGCGAACTACACAACTGTTTTTTCACCAGCAATAATTATTTGGTAGAGTTGAACGCCCATTGGTATATGGTTATTGTCTGTTTGTAGATAAATCCTCTTAGTATAATCTGGAAAACTTAGCGTGACTTTTCTATAAAAATATACTCTTAATTTGTTCAAAATATTTCATCTTCTTTCCTTTCCCAAGCCCATTTGCCTTCTTTAAGTAAGTGGCTTAACTGATTTAATTTGTATGCATAATCCATGCTAAATTTCTGATAATAGTTGGTTAAATTGAGGAATGATTTCAATTGCTTTTTATTAACGAAGTTTTGAGGGGGGGGGGGGCAGTATGATTTCCTCAAAAAAAGTCATTTTATTAAATTTAGATTCTCCAATAATTTTATGTCTACCTAAAGTAATTTTAGGTCCAGCTAATTTAATTTTTATTTTATAATTAAAATCTATATTTCCACATTCTGTTTCTTTTTCTAACCAATAATTGGATTTATACAATGTCTCTAGATTTTCGACTCTAATACGTATTTAACGCTACTTTTTATAATTTATTTGTTTAATTGCACTAATAATTAGTTCAATTCCTTTTTTTACGTTGTTGCGAGAAACTAGGTTTTGACTGAATCTTGAAACTTTAATTTTGAACTTGAATCTTGAAACTTGAAGTTTGATTGAACTCTGTTGCATAGAATTCCATTTCCATTAATGTTCTTTCAATACTATGTGGACTGCGCTACATACATAAGATGAAGGACAATATAATGAACAGCTACCGACTCCAGCTTTAAGAAAAGTTTTTTAATTGAATATTATAAATTCCGTCGAAAATTTTTGTGGGTATATAATATTCAATTTCATTTTGTCTAGTATAAAATGGCCAAATATAAAATGGCAGACTTTAAAGACACTCATAAATAAGTATTCAGATTACAACTGCCTTTATAATAGTTGTTGTGGTTGGGTCCACAGAGATGAAAAGCATCACAGATATTTTCTGGGATAGAAGACTTCTCCATTAAGCTACGGTTGATTAACCAGATATAAAAGGGCCGAAGGCTGGATATATTTGAACAACTTGAAATATATAAACATAAGACACAAAATCTAAAATAATAATTTTCCCACAACACAGCTCCCTGAATCAAATAGCTTTACATAAACATCAAACAGCTTTCAAGTTTATATATTCGTGAATAATGTACGAGAGTTAAGAATGTGAACTGTGAAATGTTATGCTACATGAAAATCGAATGGCAAGCTTATACAATTTTTTATTGACGTATTTATAATAAGTTGTGCTTAAGCTTGTGTGAAGATTGTTATACATAAGCCTTTAAAAGCCCTTATTTAAGTTTATTTGTGCGTGAATGGTGTATATGAATTGAAAAGGTAAAGTGTGAAATGTATATTAGGAGATTATCAAATAACATGCTTATATAGATTTAACTGTTTAACAACATATTTATTTATTTATCATTCAGCTTGTATTTTATCGTATCTTATCATTAGTTATTCTACAGTACGCCACTGTACTGTTGAATACTGACATAGTGGGTCTTCTGTTTTGTTTCTACACTCAAGGAACAATTGTAGAATAATAAAATAGTAGGGTAATTGTAAATTAATGTAAATTTCCTCCAAAAACGTTTCTCCACTTGTTTGATGTTTCCATTTTTAAAAGGAACAATGTGTACAAGCCTTTTAATAGTGGAAAAGAACATGTTGGTAATACCCTGGAATGGGAAACCCCCTCTTAACCTAGTTAGGTCTTAACAAAGCACTTTAAGAATCAGTGTATAAACACATTTGCTCTGTGCAAGTCTACGTTATCACACTGATTTGACAAAAAAAACATCCTGATGATGGGCGAACACCCGAAACCGGTCGATGACCACGAAAACAAGCAGGCAATCAGGGAAAATATCACGGATGCTTTCCATCTTTGCGGACCCAACCACAACAACTATTATAAAGGCAGTTGTAATCTGAATTAAATATTAGCTCAATGGACCAGACTAACCTCAATTAGAAGAATCTCTAGTTTTCCGCTGGTTTCGTCCTTCTGTGTTTTCACCCCCCTGGTCCTTTCTCTGAGATAAATTAACCCTCTGCGCCAATTCCTTTGTATATTGTCCAAGTATTTGTTGTGAATCTCTGCCAGCCCTCTTCTGTACCACACAACTGATCATTATTATTGAATAAATGAAAACTTTTCCCTTTAATCACCAATTTATCATACTTTGTCTTAATAATATCTATTAATATTAGGAATTTCTTTTCTGATATTCAATACTTTATTTCTCTTTAGCCGAGTTTCTTCCGTTTAGCCGTCTTTTGTCTTATATTTTTGTATTCCGCTATCTTTTAATTTTTTTATATTGTTAATAATTAAACTGATGTTAGACAATGTCAATTCCACTAATACAGATCTTTTATCTGAGTTTAGGGTTTCCAATTTTGTATGCATTGCTAATCAATATATTTTCATTCCTGCAAATTAATTAATAACTTCTATTAAACTATTAATTCCTGCAAAGCTCCTCAAACGCTTTTACCTCTTGATTTTCATTCGCCTCCAGACCTTTGATTATCAAGTCTTTACTTCTACATTTGATTTTTAATTTTCCTTTTAATTCTTGATTTCCAGGTTTCAGTAACTTCTGTTGTTATATATATGAATGTGTTTTTTCGTTCTTCTATATCCTGTTTAGTTGCGAGTTCATTCATTTTTGTCTCTTCTTTTTGTTTCATGCATTTCATTAAATAGAATTCAACAGATGCTTGCTTGTCATTGTTACTGCAGTATTACTTGTTTGTGGCATTGTCTCAAAATATTCTTTTCTTCTTTTTACTCAATTGAATGATTTACTTCTGCCTTGTTTTGTTCGTTGCAATAAATACTTATCAAGAGTATTTGTTTTTTGTTCCTACAGATAAGTAAAGCTTTGATGTGAAATAATAAGTCAACAAATTAAGAATTTCAAAGCAGAGACCAGATTTTGAACCTCGCATACCTTGCCGCAATTCTACACATTATTGAACTCAAGTCAATGTCTCCACTTCTAATAAACTTATTAACTTATATCACACTGGCAATTTATATTAATTTCTTCTCGTTAAATTTCTACAACACTATCTGATAAAAGCTTTTCAAATTTCAATTTTATTAGAAAAAGGAAAATTGTTTTCACTAATAAAAAAAAAAAACATATGAAATTGAAGAGCACAAATGTATTGCGTGGCATTTGACTAAACAAATCTCGTGTTTATTACCTAATAATATTAACATTTTCTTCCTTAAACCAAAATGAATGTAGCATGCGTAATATTAATCCATTCATATTGAATTTGGTATCACGTTTCACGAATAAATATCTAGTTTTCAAATTTGCAAAAAAAAAAAAAAATAGTTCCGTTTAAAATAAGCAAGTTAGTTCTGGGACCTATCATTTTGGAGCACTTAAAAATAAATTGATGACAAATTTGAAAATTTCAGACAAAATTAAGGTGTTACAAAAAAAAAATGAATTAAAGAAATTACTTTTTGTCTTTTATTTAAGGGGGTGTCGCATTTCTGCTACCATCGAAAACTAATCAGAAGCACTGTTAATGCTTATGATGGGCTATGGTTGGGTCACAAGAAAAGTGCACTCTTGCAAACCTTTTGGGCTGCACTTCCGTTTACCTCACTTTGCAACTTGCCTATTCCAACCTTCCTACAATTCAATCAATTACATTCTCTTAAGACTTACGTGAGACTGTAAGCCGAAGTTTTGCGATCATGCCAAATTTAATAAGCGAATTTATCCTAATTTTTTTTTCTACACCATGACACCGGTACAGCCATTCTGCGTTGCGCGACCATTTTTTTTTTTAAGCCATAATGAATTCCATAGTTCTACATAAAATGTATTTATCAATTCAATCTATTGAAGAAGTTGTATTATTGAACATAAATCAACTGTAACTTAACCTTTTTAACAATACTACTTCCGACTGATATGAATATAACTTTCTCAACAAAACATCATAATCATATTGATGGCGACATCTAGAACTTTGTAGAAACATTAAGTCAATATTCCATGGAACAATGGAATCTAAGCTATATCTTTGGAAATGTATACTTGTGAAATGGGAATGACATATTTTATGTCGTATATACAAGTTATTTTCTATAGGTTAGTAATAGGACTGCAGTTGAAGAAGAAGTTTGTTAAATTTAATTATTTAGGAAAAGTATTATATGTAATTTTATTTTAATTATACTAAGCACATTCTTCATGAAGGAGTGGGATAGCATTGAGGTGGAGTGCAATGGCTTTGTGAACGAACTGCTTATTTTCCATTTTTGTGACAGTTTAAAAAGTGTGAATTTAACAACTTCTCCAAGCTGACATTTTCCTGTTATTGACACAAGTTGTTAATAGAAAATATAAACACCCCATACCTTCCTGGACAATATTTTAAACAATTCTGTTCTATATACTGCAACAAATTTTTTTTTAAATATTACTCGCTAGTAGAATGCAGCTCTTTCATAAGAAATATGCGACTGTAAGCTTTGCTATATCCAGGATTTGTCAAATTCTGTTATATAAAAATAAAATTAAATATTTTACCCATTAGTTCTTATACTGAAGCTCAAGATAATCTAGCATATACTACTTTATCCTATAATCTTTCTATCAGATCGCTTTTTCCAGGTCATACAATGTTTTTTTTCTTCTTCGATATTACCCTCGCTGCTTCAGGGGGAAGAATACACGCTCCCCTCTTCTACATAGTGTATACGGTAGACCTTTCTCTCAATCCTAATAGAACAATTTATTCGTCCCTCAAAGATACGGCAATCCTTCAAAAATGTGCTAATTAACCTCATCTCTACAATCTCCACTTCAAATCATCGAAAGCTGTTTCTTCAGAAAATGGAGAATAATAGTTCACTTTTTTAGACTCAGAGGACTTTAAAAACGGTACGTGTATTTCCGGTGAAACTCCATTACAAAAATCTGGGATGATCGCAATACTTCCTCTTATTATTATTAGTAAGAATACAGCAGAGTAAAGTAAAAATACAGCTGTTTACGAGAAATTCCTAAATTTCTCAAAACTATCAAATAAATCTGAGATTTTATCCGCCATATAGCACGCTATTTTTATCATTAATCGTGAGGAGATTCAGGATTCAGATTTTCTTCCATCGTCAGACTCAGTGTTTATATTTGTGTTATAGAAATATTGTATGGAAGACTACACTTTACACGAACTAGATGATCTCTGACGATGAAGGGAAAACCAAAAACTGGTCAGATTTAATGAAAATAAGCATGCTATGGAAGGATAAAATCCCAGATATTGGCCAGCATTGATGACACAATCACATATTCAACAATCCAATTTTTAACAAATTGTTAACGTCTGGTTAACAATTTTCTTTAAACTTGTATTGCATTTAATCTAGAACCTTACCGTACTAATGCCAATAGCACTTTAGTGGAAGGCCTAATCCCCCCACCCTCCAAAACATACATAAAAATTTCTGGAATTCTTTTTTTAAATAAAAAACATGGCCTTAATGTTGTAGTTAGATGCAATAATTTAAAGACACCGTTAGAGTTATTTTCTAGAAACTCCAGAGAAACTGGAAAAAAAGACAAAACAATTATTAGGGCGCGCATTTCAGGTTGACAGAATTTGACCGAAACTTTCTGTTTGCGATGTACCTATTTGTAATACCTAAAAGGAATATATCAAGTTTGAGCTTCTGGAGTTTTCAGTTTTGAGAAATTTTGTTCATACACAGACTGACACACACACACACACACACATACATAAGTATATCACAAATAATATAACATATATCACAAACCTTTCTTTTTAAAATTTTATGTATTTCCGGTGAAAACTCAAACAAAAATTTGACAAGGTAATATTTTCTCTCACAGGTGTAAGTGAAAGTAAAAATCTAGTTTCAGAAATGAAAATAAAATAGTGCAAAAAAAAAAATTAATTTCAATAAGTTAATTTCTTTCGACGTGTCACACACCTTTGGCGTCCTTTCTCAGAAACTGTCAAAGAGAGGTTGTGCGAGTAGAAAAACGTCGAAAAAATAAACTTTAAAGTTTAAAAGTTTTTCTTTGATCCTTTTGCCCAACCATCGTTTTCCTTGTTTTATTAACAACGGCCAAGTTTAACTATTATTTATATTGAAAATAGTTGTCTAATTTAAAAAAAAAAAAGTTTGTATCTAAATGTTACATTTCTTTTCTAAATCTATTTCTAATTAAAAAATAAAAATAAATACGTTTTTTGAAAAGATGAGGTATGATTGAACGTAAAACTAATTATTTTTTTTAATTATATGCATTGAAACCTAGAAAGGGCTGAATCACACAGACTGATACATCCTGTACAAAAGTGTATCAGTTTCAAATGAAAGAAGAAAAAAAAATGATTGATTTTAGATCTGTAAGAAGCTTTCTTTTGAATGCTTTATTTTCCTTATTCCTAAATTAGTGCATTACAATCGCATGAGATGAAAAACGAACACAGCTTCTACATTTTCTTTCTAATATCTGGTAGTTGGTAGTTATGGAAAAATTGTTTATCTGGACAAACGATTTCTTTTCAAGAGAGGGTATCGCAAGATAGGGGATTAGTACTTTCTTGGAACAAGTTGTGGTCTCTTAAGAGAATTATGAAGGTTTAATACAGAGTGGAAAATATATTTTTTCAATAAAAGCATTCCTCCAATATTAGCTTATAGATTTCAGACCTGATTCCCTACAAAAGCCTAGCGATATTGCAGTATTGAAGTATATTGCATATAAAAAAAATAAAGCAACGGAATCAGGAATAAAGTCGTCAGAGGAACAATTTCGACAAGAGATGCAATTAGATTAATTAAGAAACATAACTGTGAATAAGCTGGGTCATATAGCTAGGAGGGATGGCCGATGACCTTTAGAAGAAAGACAAATAAATAATGGTAGGCAATTAAAGAGATGATCCAACGAAGACAAAAAAAAGTGGGATTGATATGGCAGAATAAAACTCTTGTTAAGTTTTTGTAAGGAAAATTGCGAGTTCATGAAGGCGAAGAAAGCTAATACCTAGTTTAGGTTAGGTTGGTTACTCTGGAAGACGAAAACTCCTGTTAAGTCTTTGGAACGAAAAATGCGAGTTCATGGAGGCGAAGACAGCTTAGTTTAGGTACGGTTGGTTACCTTAGAAGACGAAAACTCTTGTTAAGTCTTTGGAAGGAAAAATGAGAGTCCATGGAGGCGAAGACTGCATAATTTAGGTATGGCTGGTTATCCTAGAAGACGAAAACCCTTGTTAAGTCTTTGGGAGGAAAAATACGAGTTCATGGAGGTGAAGAAAGCTAACTCCTAGTTTAGGTACTGCGGCTGGTTACCCTAGAAGACGAGAACCCTTGTTAAGTTTTTGGAAGGAAAAATGCGAGTTCATGGAGGCGAAGACAGCATAATTTAGATACGGTTGGTTATCCTAGAAGACGAAAACTCTTGTTAAGTCTTTGGGAGGAAAAATGCGAGTCCATGGAGGCGAAGAAAGCTAACTCCTAGTTTAAGTACTACGGCTGGTTACCCTAGAAGATGAAAACTCTTGTTAAGTCTTTGGGAGGAAAAATGCGAGTCCATGGAGGCGAAGAAAGCATAGTATAGGTACGGCTGCTTACCCTAGAAGACGAAAACTCCCTAATTAGGGAAGGCCTACATATTTTTTAAATATTTATGTGAACAAAACAAAATATGTTATTTATATTTATATTTTTTTATTGGTATCTTTTGAATGTAAAATGTGTGAATAAGGTAAAAATGTGTAAATAAAGTAAAATGTGTAAATAAGGGCCATTTTTATTATTACTATTATTACTTTTACTTTCCAAGATCAGCATTTAAAAGTTATTGTTTTATAGGCAAATATATTAGTATTGACATATTATTTACACATGATCTGCACACAGTATCTACTTGATATGATACAATATCTCTCCATGGGAGTAGATTCACTTCTATATACGTATATATATATATATATATTATACGAATAGAATCAATATAGTACTTACATTACAATGTTATATTAATTAACATATAACATACTCTCATTCTCAGCTTCCTTCCAAATTCTAATCACAAACCCAGTTTTCATTAAAGTATGCCCAGCTGTTACAATACGCTGCAAATTAAAGTACAGTCTGTGAATAACAACCGTAGAGTGCGGATCAAAGTTCACTGCCGCTATGATACGTATATGCAGACCCACTTTCTACCATTTATTAATTTTCTTTCCTCAAATTTACATTATTTTTTTTTTTAAGTTTTTGTTTTGTGTTCGTGTTTTTATTCCCTCTTTTTTTTTTTGCTTTTGTTTCTTTTCAGGGAAATTTTTATTTTTTTTTAAGTTTAGATTAACGATTTTTTTTTTTTTTTTTTTTTTTTTTTTACTCTTGATTTTATTATTATTATTTTTATATTTTATAATGTACAGTAGCGCTCAAAAGTATTTTATTTTTCAGAGCTACGTATAAAGCCTCCTTATTCGAATAATTACAACATCTTACCCACGATCCAACTCCTCCCATGGATGCTCTATAGAATTTAAGCCAACACTTTGACTTTTTCTTATTTCATGAAACATGAAAGGTCTTGTGCTTCGGATCGTTATCATGCGCCTTCCGAGTGGCATATTTTCTTTAGCGTACGATAGCATTTGTTCCGTTAATATATCACTACACCTGAATCGATCCATATTCCTTCAATTCGGTTTAACGGTCCAACTCCGTTACGAGAAAAACTTCCCCAAACCATTACGTTTCCGCCACCATGTTCCATAGAATACAGTAAAGTAAATAAACGAGTTGAACCTTGTCACTTTTAATAACTGCACGCAGGCACATTACAGTTAAGATAACAAATTTCTTTTATATAGTGTTACATGAAAACAAAACACGATCCGCTAGACAGCTGCTGGAAGATATCCAACGCTTGGCTTGTCTGGCGGTACCTGGTGCGTTTCGGACTACACCGACCGCATCTATGGAGACTTTGCTAGGGATTCCATCTCTCTTTGTGGAGGTGAAATACCAGGCAATGAAAGCCTCTTATAGAATTAAACAGGCTGGTTTTTGGCAGGGTAAGCGATATGGCCATTCTACCATTTATCAGGTTTCCCTTCTGATAGGATGTTGAAGACTTCTGTCTTTGGTCATTTCTGCAGGGTTAGGTTGCCTTCTAGGGAAGAGTTAATCCTGGGTCCGTCTGGAGTGATTCCTGAGAATTATGTCCTATGCTACACGGACGGTTCCAGGAAGGATGGTAGGTTTGGGGGGCTACCGTCTATTTTGAGACTAGAGACTATATGGTGGTGCCTCTTGGTGAGTGGGCCACCGTTTCTCAGGCTGAGGTTTATGCAATTCTTTGCTGTATTTTGAATGAGAGGGTGCGTAACACTAATTTAAGAGGTGTTTGTATCTGCTCGGACAGCCAGGCTGCGTTGAATGCGCTTAGCTCATGTGTCTTCACTTCCAGATTGGTGTTGGAATGTTTTAAAAGACTGGAAGATCTTTCTTCATTGAAGGATGTGCTTCTGGTCTGGGTTCCAGGTCATCCTTATGGATGAGTGCAGTGGCTTGTCGGCAGTCTAAGATGCTCATTGGGAGTCCGGACGGAGCTTTGAGTAGCGGGATCCGATGTCTTTCACGGACCTCTCTCAGGCATCTGGTTAGCTCCCTCACTGGACATTGTGGCTTAAGGAGACAGCGCTACTGTATAATACAATAATATAAACGATAGCCAATACTCTTGGTTTTTAGATCCTCAAAAAGTGAACCAAATTGTATTTCATAGTCTTAATCAGAAAGGGAACTTGGGTCGGGGTATAAACTATTTATAATAACTTTTAATAGCACGTTAATAAAATAAAGAGGCAATTACCACAATTTAATTTTTCTGTGGACCGAGATGCAAAAATGCATTATTCCTCCTTTGTCGTTTTAACAGAAAAGAAGATGGTTATAAATGTTTAGCATTCTCCACATATTGTTGAAATTTTGAGAAAACTGTTGTCACTTTTGGAGGAAAGTTTATAAAGAGAATGGCATAACTTATCTAAATTTGCTAAGTTTATGTAATTATATAAGGTGGGAAAATATTCATTTAAGAGTTTAATCATAGAAGGGAACTAACATAAGAATTTAATTTAAGAGATTAGCAGTTTACTTAGGTCAAACAACTATGGCCAATTAAATTCAATAACTGAAATGTCAACAAGTCACACCTTTCCTTTGCGGCTAGCCACTTGTCCCGTTGGTTTTAATTCAATAGCATTTTCGTCTGCAAACTTTGCTAACTTTAGCTACCGCAACAAGGAATCTGTTTAGTCTGGAACTAGGTCACTATGACATATCTGGTAATGGAGTTGCAGATTGGTTCGCTAAATTACAAACCCCTTTCTTTTGTTCAAAAAGTGATATTAGCTTCCGCCTTATAAGCTTGGATAGCTTCGTAGCATTATATGGTTGAGTTTAGATTATCCGACAGTAATATCTTTGTTTTGTTTACAGGTTCAATAAGGCTGAGAGCAAATTTTGCAGAAATTGTCGTGGCTTTTGGGATCTATTTGACTCGCTATAATTAAACCGATACTTTTTGTGTAGTTAGTGAGATAGAAAAAAAAAAAGCTATTAATTTTTATGGCAGATTGTTTAATTCAAGGCTTTTGTAAAAGGAAGTTCAGTTAGGCTCTTTCCGTTCAAGTCTGTTGTCCTTCAATTAATTGTTGTGGTGGTTGGTTCCGCAGAACTGGAAAGCATCAGAGACATTTTCCGTGGTAGCCTGCTTCTTTTGTGGTCATCACTGGTTTCGGGCGTTCGCCCATCTTCAGGATGCGTTTGTCAGACAGTGTGATGTAATGTGATAACAAAAAGGAGTGATAACAGAAGGAAAATATATAATTTTTAATTATAAAAAATTGTAACTAGTGGTGCCAGCCAGTCGCTCTATTATTCAGGTCAAAAGCCGCGGTCAGTGCACGGTCAAAGGGACCGCCAAGGACAGAAACCGCCAAAGACACACTGCTTCAAAAGGGTCAATATACGGTCAATACACAGAAGCCGCCTGGCCAATATACAAGGATAAACAAACACTCAAAAGACCGATCACCTGGATACAGTCTTTTGATAACCGCCAACACCTGTTGCCAGACCTATTCAAGACCTAGGGTCAACACACGGCAAGAGATGTTTTAGTGTGACCCGTAACTACAGACTTGTCAATGTGTGAGTGATGGCAATATAACGTCTTTCAACAGGAAGTGGGGAGGATTATTCTTCAGTATTTTATCAGCGTAACATCAAGATTCTACCAGTGACATATATTTATTTATCATCATTATAGTTGTGCATTCTAGTTACAATTTAAATCATTTTAAATTAATTGTAGTTTATCTTTTCAAACGTTTAAATTATTGTTAAAATATATATATATATATCTAATTTCGTAAATTAGTAATTCATATTCTGAGTAACAAGTCTCTAAAAATCTCTAATTAACTCCCAACTATTCATCGCATCATAACCCTCACCAAGACATCTGAACCCATTACAGTGATAATACAGACTTGCACAGAGCAAATTCAGTTTATACACTCAAACACACGCAAGGTTTACAAAGTATACAGTTTACACACGCAAAGGAGTATATAAACTGAATTTGCTCTGTGTAAGTCTGTGTTATCACACTGTCTGACAAACGCATCCTGAAGATGGGCGATCGCCCGAAACCGGTCGATGAACACAAAATGAAGCAGGCTACCTCGGAAAATGTCTCTGATCTTCAATTAATTCGGGTGAATCTTTGATGATTTGGAACTGCGACTGCATCTCAGAATTTTTATCTAGTCCATGCTTATGTTTCAAGTAGTTACCAATTCCTCAAAACAATAGTTTTTCATTGAGATAGCTGAGGGAACGTCCCGAAAGTATCCATGCAGGTAAAACAATTGAAATTTATCAAGCGGAATAAACTGCTCTAGCGCAAACAGGCAGAGCTCAGAAATATCTTTGTAGTATATAAGCGATAAATGAACAACCAGAAAACCCAAGCTTTTCCAACGGAAATTCTCTAATAAATTACAATAATTTTATTCACACACACACCATTTTTTGTTATTTTTATAAATACCATTTTTTCGGGCTAGGGGGCCTCAAAATCTGTATTTCTGTTAAAAACTTGATGTCGAAAATTTGTCACGATTACAATACTTCTTAGTAAAAAAAAAAAAAAAAAAAAAAAAAATGTAAAAAACAGAAAACTAAAAAAAACAAAACAAAAATTGGCTCAGAAACTGAGTTGCTGTTGATTGGTTCGGTACTGTTACAGTACATCATCACAAATGATGGTGGTAGCACTTAAACAGAATATCAAGTTTGTGCATGTTGCGATTTTTGATTCTTCAGGAAAATTTCATTTGTAAATCACTGTGCGACTCATAGAGACCATTCGTTAATAACATTTCTTTTGTATACAGGGGACTCCAGAATATGTATTTCCGGTGTGAACTCCTCACAATCGCAATACTAACGAATATAAGCAGGTAACGAATCAACTGAAACTGATGCATTAGTTTACGACACTAGTATACGATACGGACCAATTAATTTTAAACTTAAAGTTTAATTGCTCTTTATATCGACAATAAACATGTTTCATAATCATGCACTGTTTTGGTTGCGTATGTGTAAAAAAAAAAAAAAAAAGTTAAAATTTAGAAAAAGAGAAAAAAACTGAACTGGATATAGTACAAAGCGGAACATTATTTATATACGGTGGGAGGGAGGGTTGCACGTAATTATAGCAATATCGATGTTAAGTTATTTACATATTCAAAGTTTTAACTATTATAGAAAGGGCCTACTGACACGCCAAGGGCATCAGAACGTTGATCCTTTCGCTAGGGTTATTGTTATAAAGTCTTTTGTAAATTACTAATACTACAATCACTGTAGCCTAATTTATTGATAATATTGGACCAATTAAATCTAATGAATAATTCTATTTGCATAATAAAATCTATAAGGTATACATTTTTTCATATATTTTTCTTAAACATTTCGAATAAATAAATTCTCTAAATTTTTTAGGGCTTTGATTCTTTAAAAATGGTGCATCATTAACATTAAAGATGATACGTCTTTGTAGAACGTCATTGCAATTCTGGGAGAAACATCGCTTTGTGATAGGCCATTGATATGGTCTCGGTCCGGATACTTCATGAGATTGGCCGGGGGATCTTTTAGATAACTTCTTGCGATTTTTGTTTTGAGATGCTTATACACACACACGCACGCACAGACTATTTGCTATAAACATCAGAGACATTTTCCGTGGTAGCCTACTTCATTTTGTGGTCATCGACGGCTTTGGGCGTTCGCCCATCTTCAGGATGCGTTTTTCAGACAGTGTGACAACACAGACTTGCACCGAGCAAATTTAGTTTTTCACACTGACTGT